>JBAJNP010000998.1:0-72036 GCA_036877545.1 Yasuhikotakia modesta | reverse complement strand
TAAACCTTGTTAATTATATTATAAACAGGAATGTAAATATATGTAAATTATCACCCCATAAATATACACGCGCTTCTCCATCGGTGAGATTAAACATGTACTTTGCTGGAAGGTCCTGTGCTCTTTCTCAACATCAGCAAGTCTGTAGTGTAAAACAGTACTACAAAACAGCCTCTAGAGGGAGCCACCTTCCTCTAGAAGGCCTGTAGAATGATTTTTTTTCCCCCCTAGAAATAGAGAATGGACAGCCATATCCTGTAGGGGGCATCCCATATCACATGCACCCCTCATACAGCAATATTACTGTACGATATTAAAGTATTTCAAGACCTACAGAGTCAAACCAAATGGATTGTCATTAGGGGAAACTAGAATTTCTCCAAATGCTGCAGTAAGACGCTTCGTAAGACGTATGACGTATGCATATAGTGTTGAATGCCACCTACAGGAAATGACCATCAATTTTTTTTGCTGATGAGAAATGATGATTCTAGCCCTTTAAATGGGAAAACTGCATTGACCTCAAAATGGCTTCATGCAGGGTGTGCAGAGGTTAGTGTTAGATGTCCTTAAAGACACAAAAATTAAAAAAAATGTAAAAGATTTCATTGTTTATTATCAGAATATCTTAAATAACTTAATAAGCAGACGACTCCTGAATATATTAATAGATTTAGGGGATATTATCAGATAACAAATTAGAGTACATTTAAACTAGAACTAAACTCCCTAAATTAAGCTCCCTGCGTGGCAAAGTTAGTCAGGCTGGTCTTCCATGTCGAAACTCTCTACGGCTCTAATAAAAATGACGTGTCTTGAATATTCATGTTTGTCGTCAGAGATTAACAGAAGGGGCGGGAATTGTTATGAAAGTGGAAAAACGCGGGAGGTTGCACAACTTTTAGATAACGAAAGTGTATCAAAGCGTCATATTTGCATCGACATGGATGCAGATGAAAGTGTTAAAAGTTTAGAAACGGTGCATCTTTTACAGGCGAGTAGAAAGGTTTGCACCCTCACTTTACTTTTGCAGTTTGTTTCATCATGTATCCGTGTGGCTTTATATCAGCAGAAATAACTTGATCCCCAACATATGAGGTGAACGACAGCGACACACTTTTGCATTTGAACAAAAATAATATTAAGCGCTGAAAGAAGCGGATGAAACAGATTTGGTCAGTTTTTGTATTTTTTAAATGTGTGGATGTAATGAACTGACTAGTAAGTAGTAACAGCGATACCTGTATCATTAAGCGATCATAGACAAATCTGGTACTTTCTGGTAGAGAAGATTATTTTGAATGTAAAATGTATCATTTGTAGGAGAAGACACCGCCTCAAAATCCCAGAATGGACGAGCGTCGTTTCTCCCTACGAATCAAAGAGAGGCAAAACCAGGAAAAGAAACAGATTTTATCCCGTAAATGTTTGACAGATGCTTCCGAGGTCACGCGTAGCAGAAGAGCAATGAAAAGACAGGTGAAGATGCTCTGTGGCATTTCTCGTCTCTATCTGTGAACACGTATATTAACTGTTACACTTCGTTTTTAGAGAAGTGACTCCGAGGAAGATGAGAATGGTCAACAGATGAAAACAAAACGTTTTAATGGAAATGATAAAACAGCTCTTCCAGTAAGTATAGACATCTCAGAATCAGTCCTGAACTGAAAATGGCAGCTGTCCATCACTATCATTGTGAACAGGGTTATCGTGAGGGTTTGTCTGAATATGAGCTGGATCGCCTGGAGAACATTAGACAGAACCAAGCTTTCCTCCATTCCCTCAAGCTGCCTCAGGTAAAACTCTGCACTTAGAGAATATAAGCAGGATTTGTATCAAATCCATCTCACCCACTCTTTGTCTTCTGTTTGTTTGCTTGCATCAGATTTGTTCTTGATTTACTGTTTAAAATTAATATTTTTTGCAGATATCCCTAGCTCTGAGGCCAAAACCGAAACCTAATCCTAAGAGCTTGAACCTGAAGTAACTTAAATCTTTTTGTCTCTTTTCAAACACATACAAAGCAGATTGAGTAGATTTTGGCTTTGAGGTGCTGTTACTGTGTTGTTGAATCATTTGATTTGATTCTTTGCTTAAGGGAAAAAACAGAAATGCCCCCTGTGCGCAAGTCTTTACGGTTACAGAATAAGGATGTTCAGACTCCTCTCACTCTGGAATTTGCAGCCATTGTCGACAAAGAGCCTGTGAGTCATTGGCATGATGGTGAAATTAAAATGTTATGTTACATAACAATTGACTGTCAATCAGTTTACATAAAGGTTTCCTAAAGAGTCTTTCTACAGGAAGAAATGCTTGAAAAACCCCCAGGACCAATACCACTGGATCCACTCAACCTGGAGGAACTACCTGAAGATTTGTTAAATATCTGGAATGAGGTCAGTATTTACATCACTCATTTAAATATAAACAAGAATGTTCCTAATGTGGTCTTATTCCAGTGATTAAGCAACCAGTTATTAATCTTGTGGAATTGGCATATATTTGCATTAATGTAATTGTATAAATTAGAAGTCATTTGTGCTGTAAACATCTAATATTGAATACCTATTATACAGAATGTTTATTTTTGTGAATGTTCACATGAATCTGAATTAGGATCAAATGCATATTAAGTAAAGCATTGCACAATGTTGTGAGAGTTTTGTAAATTTGATCAGGATCAGCATGTAAACGATCTTTTATGTGTGTAACATTTACTGTAATACTTATTGTATCATCTTATCTTTTATAGGGCTCAATAAAACAAAAGACAGAAACATCAGATTTAAATTTGTGAGTAGTAGGGTTTACCTATGCATGACATTTTGGTGTCAGTTTTAGACAAGGTTTAATCTTGCCATCTTATGGGATGAACATGTATTATTTCATATTAAATGTATTAATTTATCATGTTTTCAGGTACAAGAAAATTTTGAAGAAGATGCGTTTAGATGACAGAGGTCCGGTGAAAGTGGTTAAAAATCGGATCTTTTCAGCAGCTTTTCACCCCGCCTCCTCCAACTTGCTCATGGCAGCAGGAAACAGGTGGGGCCAGCTGGGACTGTTAAAAATGGTGAGTTAAAACATACAAGTTCATGATGGATGTGTGTTTTTTGTTAAAACAATGCAATGAATGAAACTGATGAAGGAAAGTGTGTAAGACACAGTGTGTCTGTCAGTGATGCCTGTAATAATATATTGTGCTATCTGTGTTTCCCTTAGGGTGCTGATTGGGTTAATAATGGTGTGTTTCTCTTTGAACCGCATTCTAAGCCAATTACCTGCATGGCCTTCACATCTCAGCCTTCCAGCCTCATCACAGTCAGTTATGACGGCTCTGCACGCAGCATGGACCTGGAGAAGGCCGTGTTTGATGAGGTGAAAACTACAACCTGTCTTCAAAAGTGGTTGCAAGTGTGGTACTGTAATGAATATTGTGTACAGTGCTTTCTAGTGTAGAGATGCACCAATGTATCAGACACTAATAATAATAGACAATTTATTGGTCAGTTTAAGACTTAACACGACCATAAGCATAAAACAATTAGGTGTAAAAGGGTTTAATACAACCAAAAATAATAATTTTGTCATTATCACTTATCACTTTTGTGTCATCTGTACCCTCTATGGGTTTATTTGTTCCAATACATCAAACTGATTTATCTTATATTTTATATTTACAAATATAAATCATTTTCTAGTTTTAAAAGGATTCAAATAGCTAGTAATTCAATGCAACCTTTATTCCATATAAAAGCAAATTAATAATTGGTTAATGGTGAAAAAGAATCGTTAATTTATTCCATTATTTTGTTATTATGTTTGTTGTCTGGTCAGGTGTATCGCTCAGCCTCTGAGCTGAAAAGTTTTGCTTTCATGTCAAGTGATTGTTCCACTTTACTGATTACTGACTTGGATGGAGATCTTGCTGTTGTTGACCGCAGAACTCCAGGGTAAGATTTTGTATTTGAATGGTTTATATGAATACAAAACGAATCTGCTAACAGCATGATCAATCCAAGGAAATGTGTTTGTTTGTAGAACATCATACGAGTCTCTTTACACGATGGATCCAAAGGCTCTGCGCTGTGTTCATGTCCATCCTGTGCAACAGCAATACTTTGTGGTAGCAGGAAGGTATTAACTAATACTTTTACAAGCTAGTATTTAAACAACAGTTAGTGTTCACTAAACAATATCATTGTGGATGTTCAAAACAAGCTGCAGGGAAGGTATTTTTGTTCTTCTAATCAGTGATTACAGCTGGTGACAAAATGTCACTTCCACTTTTTTACTATATTTCTGTTACCTTTTCAGTTCAGTGGATATATATGACCTACGCTACCTAAAAAGAAAAGACAACCAGGCTGTCTGTGAACTCAACGGTCACACTCGCAGTATCTCCAGTGCATATTTCTCCCCATTCTCTGGCAACAGAGTTGTTACCGCCTGCATGGATGACACCATCAGGTCAATTACAGTTAGAAGTACTTATATTGGTATCCTGTACCAGTAGGGGGTGCTATAGTAACATGCCTTTGTCATAAACTCTTGCAATATAACCATATTTCCTGGGACAGAACCGCAGACATCCACAGAAGTCCATGGGCAGCATGAACAGTGTAGCGAATTTGTAAAAAAAATTATACATTTTATGAAAAAGTTATGTTAGATGATCAGCTTAAATTCAAAAAGCTCATTTTTTTGCAACTGCCAGTATAATAAAGACTAATATGCTTAAATAAATAAAAAATAAAGACAATTAATTAAAACAATTAAATAAAGATGCTTAAATGTCTTTTTCCAAACCTTAAAAAGTAATAACCTCCAAGGGCTGTTTTTAGGTGCACCTTTTTAAAATTTACCCTCAGCATTACTATTTAAATCAAAACTATGTCATCTGTTTGAAGAACGATTAGCAGTGCTATATTTTGTTGCCACATTTAGGTTTTGACTTTGTGCTTACTGTTTTTATTATCTATAGAGTTACAAACTACACAAGGTACCTTAACATAAGTGTTTTTCAAGAAAGTGTTATACATGTTACTAAATGCTTTACTATTTTGTTTTAGAGTATTTAACACTTCCGAAATGGTTGACAGAGCTCATCTGTTAAGCTCAGTTTGGTAAGTTATAAATACTGTTCATAATATAACACATTTGTATATGCCATAAATTAAGTTAGGCTGTACAAATGGATCTCTACAATGGCATATATAAGTAAAACCTTGCATTGGTACCCACAAATCCAAGTTACAGTCCAAGACACAAAAAAATACTACATGATCATTTAAATTAGATCAAATTTATAAGTATTATTTTAAAATAAATTATCAAACTGCTTATCAGTAACACGTATGTTTATTGTCAAACAGGCACAACATGAAGACAGGACGGTGGTTGTCCAGACTAAGTGCAGTTTGGGACCCCAAGCAGGAAAACTGTTTTGTGATAGGCAACATGGACAGGTGTCGCAAAATTCAGGTGTATCATGAGAGTGGTCGTCTCCTTCACTCTTTTCAACATGAACAACTGACCACCGTGTGCTCAATTACAGCATTCCACCCGAGCAGAAACGCTTTGCTTGGAGGCAATGCAAGTGGTAGACTGCATGTTTTTTCCGACCAGCATTAAAACTTTCTTAAAACTATTTTATCAAATGGGAATGTTATTCAGTTTGGATTTGATTGTTGTGTTTGTTTTAAACTGTTTATCATTTTATTTAAAAGAGCGGTTTAATAGTTGTTTTAATTACATATTCTGTTTTATTTGTTAAATATTATATAAATATATAAATATAAAGTAAAGTATATAATATATAAAGTATATAAATACCTGAACAATCCAGCTGTGAATTTTCTAAAAATGGCATTTGATACTGTAGCTGAACTATTCCTGTTGGCGAGGTGACATTAGAACTTAGTCAAACTCATACATACACATTAAAACTTTGTTTATAATCCAGTTTAAAAGTCAATTGAACACATATGTGTAGTCACATTTAAAATAGATTCAATACAATGAAACTTCAAAAACCCAGTTTATTTAGGAATCTACAGGGATGGCAAAGTTGCCTTGCGTAACAGCTTACAATGGATGTGACACAGACATGTTATCACCTTGAATATTAAAATTAGACCACAGTCTAATGAGTCGGTGATGAAAGCTAATCATTTTGAAATAACTTCAAAGTGCAAAATAAATAGCAAATCAATACTGAGAAACAGTAATTCTCCACTCAGCATTATTAAACTGAACTTCAAATGAAATTTAGTTATGGCAACATAAGTGCCCAGGAATGGACAGCATATGGTCCTGTACCAGACAGAATGGTAGCTTTGATACTCAGGAGTCCAGGCTGACACATCCACTTTTTACACATACAGGCCCATCTACAACACATGCAGAAATCCAACCACTTTATTTAGGCCTGTTAGTTTTTTCTTTTACACTAGGAGTCACATGGTGTGTTTATTTGAGTTCTAGAAATGAAATTCACTAAAAACAAAAGTTTAAGGTAACCAAGTTAACAGGTTAATAAACTACTTTGAGGAACAGAACTGATGAAGGCCACACAACTGCATGCACCTGCCGCTCCAATGTTCCCAACCACAATAAGAGGACTGTTGGAGGACTGTGGATTACTGAGCACAAGACTGCACGTGCACATCTCATTTAGTTTCATGATGCTAACATATGTTATTAATGTAACCATGTGTTCCACAACAGCGTTGATGTTTGCCAAAACTGAAAGGCATCGAAAGACCTCACCAACTGTTTCATTTGACGCAGAACCACAGCAGCTACACCATGAGATCAACTCAGGCGGTCAAGATGGCCTCCAGCTCCCAGCAGTGGTTCTCATAGAGGAACATCTAAATCAACTCATGGTTAATAAGTGCCAGCATAGGCCATTTGTTACTTAACATTTATTCAGCTTGACATTAATTCAAATTATGTTTATGTTGTATTGTAGCTTCCAACATCCTTCCCAAAGTTATAATAGTCGAGCTCCTGGATGGCCACTTCAGAGAGCTTAGTTAGGTTTGGTGCATCATTATTTTCCATATTCTCTGGCGTTGCAAAATTGAAGTTCTCTTCATCATAGTCCTCATGGGGCTCCACATCTGGTGGGCCATCTGTATAAAATAAGAATTAATAATAAATACACGTAATGGGCATGATGAACTCCAAAAGACACGTCTCACTTAAGCCATTGTGGAAATGGAAGTTAAACTAATGATTGCTGTTGGGTTTTCTCACCATGTCCATCTGGGGAAACATCCATTCCATGCTTAACTTTCATGTGTCTGCTAAGATTTCCCTTCAGGTTAAATTTACTGGAGCAGTATACACACTTGAATGGTTTACTGCCAGCATGGAGGTGCATGTGGCCCAGGAGGTTGTACATTCTGTTAAATGACTTTCCACACACCTGTTCAAAACCAGAAAGAAAGAGATTTAGACCTGTCACAGTTAAACTCTGCTATGTGAAGAAACAAACCATTCACACAACTTAAGTGTAAAAATCCTGGCATGAAGTGTCTGGGGTTGTACCTTACACTTGAAGGGCTTCACAGGCAGGTGTACGATCATGTGAGTTTTGAGGGTCTGTTTCTGGACAAAAGACTTGAAGCACACATGACACTGGAACGGCCGAATGCTGGCGTGAATTAACATGTGCCTCTTAAGGTTTGCAGACAATGTAAACTCCCGTGCACATACGTCACACTTAAACCCCTTGGTTCCCTATTGAAATAAAAACTAAATGTCAAGTATCATTTTAAACAGTTGAAATCAACCAAATTTCTTAAGCATTTGTTGTACTATGCACAGAAACACTATATTTTATTGTATTGTTACATGCAGATACTGAGTAGACATAGATACTATCCAGAGGAAAATTGCTGGGACAGAGACTGAGGGATGAGAAAATGATAGTATCACTTAGTATCACTTTATCACTTAAATGATATAAGTGATAAAAGGAAAAAGGCCTTTACCTGTCTTTTAGAGAGTAAGGGTGAAAAAAGAGTTAGTGGAAGATTTAAACAAAGCTGGATTTAAACTGGACAGCTGAGTCCAATATCTAGAACAGACCCTGAGGATATTCTTTGAATTGAATAATACATTTATACACTTTCACTGTAACTATACAAATGTGTAAATGTATTATGTAATCACTCTGTAGGGTTTAAACTTCAAGTTTAAACTCACCACGAACTTCTAGTTTAAAATCAAAACATCAAGGGAAACAATCAAACAACAGCCTGGATACCCAGTTGTTAAACACACATTCTTTGTATTCTGTGTACCTTTGTAGTACGGGCCTGAGGCTTATGTGTCTTGTGTGTGAGAGAGTGTTGGCGTAGCTGATGCAGCTGAAGAAACTGCAGTCCACACTGACTGCAGGAAAACGAGCGCTGCGTTTGGTGCTTCAGCAGGTGGTTTTGCAGCTGGCTGCGGTAGGCAAATGACTTGCTGCACTGGCTGCACTGGAAAGTGGAAGGTCCTTGGTGGCTGACCTGATGCCGCTTCAGATGAGCATATGTAGGGAACTCCATACTGCACTGTGAGCAGACATGACATCTGCCTCGTTCATGCTTCACCTCATGAGCGCGAAGTTCGCTTGGGTAGGCGAAACCACGTCGACAAAAGCGGCAACTGTAGGGCTTCACATCTGTGTGCTGCAGCATATGGCGCTTCAAATGACTGGTTTGGGTAAAGCCCTTCTTGCACACAGTGCATTTATGAGGCCGTGTACCTTGATGCGTCAGCAGGTGTGTCTGTAGGTGACTGGGCTGTTTAAAGAGTTTGCCGCAGTGTGGGCATGCATGTGGCTTGATGCCATTGTGACCCAAGATGTGTGTGACCAGGTTGTATTTAGATGTGTAAGACTTCTCACACATGCGGCACTTCCAGCGTTTCAGGCCCTCGCCAACATCCACGCAGTACGACTCGTTAATCTGGATGTTGATGTCTAGACGGTCTATGCGGCGCCCGCGGGGGGCCTCACCCTCCACATGCTCCCCCCAGAACATGCCCTCACTGTTCTCGTCGAAATCCCCAACCCCTTCCATCTCTCCACCCTCGTAGCTGACCTCACTGCCCTGAAAGTAGCTGCTGATCTCTTCACCACCATTTCCAGTTTTTATGTCATTTCTTCCATTGTCCCCATCTTCTGTTACTTCATTTACTCCTTTATTATGTGTGTGAGACCTGTTGCGTGAAGGCACTTCATGAGATGTATGGGTGTGGGGATGGGGGTGAGAGTGTAAATGTTGATCGGGTGGAGGGTGTGTACTCTTGGGCTCTCGGACACAGTTGGAACAACAGTTATTAGGATGGAGTTTAGGAGTAATCCTGTAGCTGGAAGGATCCACCATCTGCATGCCATCTCTGGACGCCATATTGTTCATCATGTGATTGCAGGAGGATAAACCTGGAGTCGCAGACTCCCCTTTAACATGTGATCTTGCATCTTGGTGCACTATAATGGGTTTGCTGTTCTCTTGCGGCCCCTGCCACCTTCTCTCAGCACAGCTGGAGTGCATGTGCCCATCCTCACCCAAATTTTCCCCGAGGTAGTCACCATTGGCGCCTATAAGCTGGTCTGTGTACTCATAGTCCATTCTCTCGCCTGGTGGAGCTGGGGACTCTTTGGGATCTCCTGTGTAGAAGCCGTTTGGAGCAATGGTGGCACCGAAGACCTCATTCTGGGAGATGAGTCCCAACACAGCGGCTTGGGCCAGTGACAGGACCACCACAGGGTCTGTCTGTGTCCCTGCATCCATCTGCTGGTGCATGGCCTCAGAATAACATCTGACCAGCCGCTGGGTCTTCTCCTCCTGAATGGCACACAGAAATGAAAACTGATCAGTCCAATAAATTAATAATGGTCTGTAGAATATCAAACGCCCAGCAAGACACGCAATAAAAAAGCAGAGCATTAAGATAGAGAAGTTGACAAGTTAACAATTAATTGTGTGATTTTTGCACTACTAGTAGCACCAAACAACCAAACAACTGACTGAGCTAATGTTGTTATGTCAAGGCCAGTCAAGCCACTCAAACAGACAGACTGTAATTCTGTTTGGTGCCACTAGTACACTTAAATTACACTTTTCACTCTGCAAAAACTGTGTTCTTAAACCACTAGACCATCCAAAAGTCTCCACTCATTCATCAACACTCAAATATAAAACACCATCCAATGTAAACTTACAGTTATTTCAATCAATGCTAGTTTTAACACTTATTTCTCTTTAACAAATGGCCTCACTACCTCACTCAGTTTAAACACAAAACTCTTATAAACCTCATCTGCCTCATTTCCTTGGACAGACGGCCTATTTTTGACGGATATTAAAAAAATGTAAATGCTAATTTAATTTTGCGCTAATCGTAAAAAAGTCTGCTATTTTTAAGAACATAGCAACTGTACAGAGGTACAGAGAGAAAGAAGCGGAGAGAGAATAACAGAAGTTAATAACAGAAATAGGAAAAAGGGAGAGGGAGGGGCACAGAGTGGCTGCATGAGTGAAAGCAAGAGCGAGACAGAAAGAGAGAGAATGAGGGGAAAAAAGGGAAACAGAGAATAGCAAATGAAAGACAGAGAAATTAAGGATTGCAAGAGAATGTAAGTGAGAGAAAGAACACAAAAGTAGCTGAAATCGCAACAAAATGATGAACTGTAGAAATGATTAAAAACGTTAGAAAACAGCATAACAAATATTAAAAAGACGGAATGAAACTGGGTCAGGACATCCAGTATTATATAGTTCAGTATTATATTATATATTCAACACAAACACACACACACACAGTGCCCTCAGAGGACATTCTAGCAGTTGCAAACTTACCACATTTTTCTTAGTCTGTGGTTTTAGATGTTTGAGAGACCTCATCCTAAGGCACAGTTAAAGGTTCGAATTCACCTACAGCACCTCCCTTCCTTGTTGACTATATGTTCTCTGGACAAACACACAGGCACTCTTATCTGTGTTTTCTGCACTCTCTCTCTCTCTCCGTTCTTTCTGTATGCAAGCTCTCTTTTTCCTCTCTCACTTTCTCTCTCTGCTTTCCCCTCCCCCACTATTCTCTCTCTCTCCCTTCCTCTCTCTGGCGCAAGCACACACATACATAGTGCTCTTTTCCCTCACTCGATTGCACCCTCCCCCCTGTCATTCTCTCTCTTTTACTCTTCCACTTTGTCCCTTTCTCTTCTCTCGCATTTCACACTTGCAAAACATACCTAAAAACACAAACAATTGTGCTGTAGGCAACATTGGGACCCAAGCCATAAAGATATAGGCATGCATGTCCATCCCAGTAAGCACACAAAGAGCATATGAGCTTGACTCACAGAAAGTACCAAGGAAGGAAAGAACAGAGTAAACTGAACGCTGAACTGACATGAGATTGATGAAACAGACTACTGTACACAAAATACAAACGCCAAATGTTTAGAAGGAAATTAAAGCAAGACATACAGGTTTGAATGCACAGCTTGGGGAACAAAAAACAATTCACCATCTTAGTCTAACAGGCTGACAGAGGCATGCATGCATCTTTAATGACCTTTTGGCCTGTGCGCTGAAAAACACAAGCGTTTAGCATATCTCTCTTTGAACTCTGCCGGAAATTATGCAATGTGCTTTTAAAGTCTCACACACCATTAGCCATTTAAAGTGTCATAATGCATTTACATTTTGTACTTTAGCAGACACATATTTAAATTTACTTATTAATAACACAATTTCTCCCACAGGTACATACACAATTAAACATCCAGCAATGAAGTAAAGAAATTATGGAACATGCAAACAAGTTTGTTCCAAACAAAGGTCACTCCTACCAACATGTAAAGATGTTTATTTTGACAGGCCAATTTATGTTTATAACTCTTTGTTTATAATGCCACTCAAATATTTTATTTAAATTGCATACATATCAATAGGTAAACATTTTTGAATATGATTGCTTTCAATCTGAAGTCTCTCTATTGCCTGTACACATTTTTATACATACGTTAGTGCACAGAATACCTGAGGCCTATTGTTCAAATGTTATTATAAACATTAAAACTGTGCAATATAAATTAAACCTTATTCCTGCAGTAATAATCAATAATTGACCAAGTAATCTACTTAACTTAAACAGATATAACCAACATAGAAAATGGCTGTGAGAAGAAGTGTGAAAGAATAGAAAATGGAGGGATGAGGGAGGAGAAGAGAAGCCTTCACCAGTGAGGAGAGAGATAGGGAGGGAGGTATTGAGACAGCAAATGGTGAGGGAGACAGTGAGAGCAAATGGAGAGAGAGCAATAGAGGGAGAGAGGGGAGGAGATAAAATGAACAGGAGAGGGAGGGGAGAGAGACAGAGGAAAAGAAGGAGAGAGGGAAAAAGTGGAACAAAAAAGATACAGAAAGAGAAATGGAGAGGAAAAACATAACATAGTAAAAAAAGAAACAAAGGAAGTAAAAACAGAAAAAAGTTTGAATGCATGAAACAGGTGGAAAGGAAGGAGAGAGAATAAGAGAAAAAGCAAATAAAAGGGAGTCCTTTTCTGTCCAAAGACACAGCATGGGCACTGGCCCAAACAATGTCAATCATGGTTGACCAAGAGCGAGAGCACTGGCTAAACCTTTCTAAGAAGCAAGATGCTAAGGATATTTGTTTTCTCTAAACTCGCTAACCTCTCAGAATGTCCTGTTTGGCGACACCATTGAAGAGTTTGCCCACCAGTTCTCAATATTTAAAGAAACAGATAAAGGTGATAAAACACATCCTGCCTCGTTGTGGTCCCCCATTATACAGACCCCAGGGGCAGGCCCTCTGCCTGCTTCTTACCAAAGCCATTAATAGCAAGAATATATTAGCAACAAAAGTTAATAATAGCAAGGATGATTGCTGGTCAAGACCTGGTGTCAGAGGTATGCTATAACAGGTATGCTATAACAGTAAATATACAGCAATCCTAAATATATGAATGGGATAATATATCACATAAGTAAGGTCATAACTGTTTAGCATTAACAATTTAACAAAACACAAATGTTCTGAATGTAATAAAGGAATTTCTGCTAGAAGAAAATATATTCTAGTCTAGGCTAGCTGTCCTTCGAAAATCACTTAAAAACACAGCCAACAGGACTAACTCATTAACAAGAACATAAACACTGTAGAATGAGGCAGACATGAAGTAATAAAGCAACAATCAAACAATCAATGACTTAAACAGTCCCTGTACATTAGTGCACAGTACCCAAGTGCACTCCATCAGACATTTAAAACCAAGGACTAGTTGTTTAAACTTGTATTCATGGTTAGTCCACCCTAGGGAGCTTACACACAACACTGTAAATACAACTCTATGCGATACTTACAGCAGGGCTTTATTTTTACAATTACATTTTCTGATGACAGCCAAGGTTTCCACCACTTCCATAAAAAATCATTGTATTCTTTAACTTCCTTTTCCTGATCATTTTTTCATACCAAACCTCCTACCATCTGTTTCATCTACTTCTACATAACACCTTATGGAACTGCATAGTAACACAGTGCGACATAGCCTGGCCAGAACTGCTTTCTTTAATGCATTTATAGGGCTTTTACAGCACAGCAAGTGTATAAAAGGTCACTGAAGTGATACCCAGATAAAGGACTGTGGCATAATTTATTGCTCTGTGATTCTAATAACATCCAGCAAAATGCTGGCTAATGCTTTAAATATCTGAAGAAGTTCAAACATCACAGAAGTTCAAAYTGAAATGAAACATGGGKAAAGGGGAAAAAAATTGGGTGTGCAGCCACTCTACAGAAGCATTTTTCTTTGCAGAATAGTTTGAATTTTGTGCATTTACATAAGAAACCCTTAGTATTTTAGAATTAAGTATTTAAGAAAATATTAGCAAGACTTGAACTAGCATCTCTCTCAGCCAAAGTACTGAAGTTCATGCAAGCTGTGGGTAAAATAAAAGTATGTGTTTAGGGAGTGTAAACACCTAAACACCTGTTTTTATATAAGTAAAACATTGTAGACCATAACTGACATCACATTTCTTTAGGACAAATACATGGCCTAACTAATAATGCCACAGGGATAAACATTCAGGTGACACAATGGCAACAATTCCAACATTGCTCTAGGCTTTCTTACAAGACAATGTAAATTACATTTTACACATTACAGGCTTCAATTTCTATCTAGAGGTGACCTCAGCAACCTTAAAAATAACACTCACTAAACATCACTGCAGCTGTGAGTTTACTGTACAGAATTTACTGTACAAGTTTTTTGTTAATCTATAACATGCAAGGAAATCTGCAAAGCAAAGAACTTAAAAAGACTTTATAAAAATGAATAGACATCCACAGGAGTAATCTAGAGAACAAGAGCTGACATTTGCTGATCTTCTTCCATCATCCGCCCTTCTTTTGTCCAGAAAACATTCCCCTACTGACATCACCCTTCCCTTCTGTGACAAAAACTCTCAATTTACACACAGCTACAAAGAAAATCCACTTCATGTTCTTATATGTCTTATAAATCAAGCAAAGTCCTCAAACCACATTAAAAATGGTGTAAGCAAGGTGTCTGAACTCAGAAAGACACATAACAGTTGACCTCATGATAATGGGTGACAATGTTGCACCTAACTCTTGGTCAAAGCAGTTGACCAGGAATCACACGGACTTATAAATGTGACTGTTTCATGTGGTTCACGTCCTTAAGACCATTTCAATACAATACACAAGCTTACTAGCTTACCAGCTAGCTACATCCAAAAACTCAGCCACGCTCTGCAGCACCAACAACTAAATTCAGTCCAAATGTAAAACACCCTGAGAAGAAACTTACAACTTCACAAAGAGAAACTTTAATCCGGACTGCATGGGATGGGCCTGTCTTTAAGTTTTGTTCTTCTCATACAGTGAGCTAGGCTTGATGGAGAGGACGAGCGTGGCCTGCTCCACATACGTTTATGCGGCTGTTTTCACTCCCTCCATTCCCCTCCCGACGCCATCCGTTTGTGCCATAAGAGAGTGTGGAAGTAAGAAGAAAAGGCGACATTTTGGCTCTGCAAAATGACCCAGATGCTTAAAATCTCCCACGGAATTACGCACGCAATCGTAATGTAGATGTCAGATGAAAAGCGGAAATGTAAATATCAGCATCCAGTTCAGAGTGCACGTTATTTTCTATGAGAGTTATAAAGAATCGGTGAGTTAGACAGTGGGACACCCGGCATTTTAGGGGGTTATTCGATTAGTTGCGTTTTCTGTTTCTATGGCAATAATGAACAGACCGCCGTCGAACTTACCCCGCTCCAAAAATCGGGTGCACACGTAGAAAACACTTTGGAAGATGTGAGTGTCGCTTTCTAGTTTGAATTGCTGCTGGGTCTGGTTCTCTGTGTTCGGCAGGAAGGAAGGAAGGAAGAAGGGAATGAGAAAAAGAGTGACGTGAACGAATAAACAGCTCGGACTCCTCCTCGCTGTCAGAAGTAAAAGATGATGCCCGTAGCCACAAAATATATGTGCCCGTGCACATCGTATTTAGTGTAAATATTTGCTTACACAAGCAATGCTATTCCTAGACTAAAATGGACAGGTTTGAAAAGATCGAAGAGACTTGCATTTTAAATCACACAATGTACAGGTTTAACCACAAGTATATGGGTTTAGCATCTGTAATGCAGTGACGCAAACGCACTGTTCGCGATCATTTATAAAACAAACGTAGTAATAATGCAAAACATGTACGTTAGAGGACGCCATTGTTTCACGGGCTTATGCATCTGAAGCGCAATTACACAGTTTCTTGCACCAACAGAAGAGGTCGCCAGGTCGCTGACTGTGTGAAATGCCTGCTAGTTGACTCTGAACTGGGGTGGGATTTTTTATTTACACTACTTACGTGAGCAATACAATAACATAAATGAAATGTAATTATTTTATAATATAAATTAATTTATAATAGCATGTTTATTTTCGGCAATTTTTTACGTCTACAACAACTATCTCGATTTTATTTTTACTTACAGTATCTGTATAGTAAAAATCACATTTTAGAAGTATAGACAGAAGTGGTCTTTGACTGGTTTGTGCAGTAGTTCTCATTTTACATGGCATAGATGCTGTGAATATTTTGCAAACACACATTTATAGTGCCGTGTGGTGAATTCTTACTTCTTGGACTCAATATGCAATGGTAAAGCGTAAAGGAGAATTTATTTAATGAACTATATTAAAATATTGTATTTATTAAATATTTGGAGTAAATGATTTCAGTGTATTTGTTTTCATCCTTTTCCCTTCCCCTATTCTGTATGACCTAAAGCCTGGTTTACTTCCATTTCTGTAAGACTGTAAAAGTTTTCTGAGTTGTTTTCCATTTTTATTTTGTAAATTGTTTAGATTTCTTCACAGTGACATTACTGAGCTTCTATCTGTTGATAACTGATATTCTTAAATACACATTGGACCTTTTTTGTCTTTTTCTGCAAGATAAAGTAATGTAGTAATGCACATATTGCCAAATAGCTTTATAGAAACTAATAATTCTTTGCTAATAATGTAATAATTTGTGCAATAATTAGAGTAGACCAACATTTTAATACTGGATTACTATTTAGTTTTGTTCTGTTTTGATCAGCATTAAGTTAATGCATAGTTACTTGCCCTAAACTGAGATCTATTTCTCCGCATTGCATCATGTCACCTTAACATCTGTGACCAGTGTTAACATCACACTGGCAAAGTGAGTATGTGTGAAATCTGTGCACAATAATTGGCTTGCTTTACTAGTAAACAAACAGCTTGACTATTTATAAGACTGTTGCATCTGTATGTCTATAATTCTTGTGCAGGACTTGATAGATTAAATGCTGATTTATCTAATAATTATCTCCTCTTAAATGTGCCTGTTTAAACACATTACATATATTTATACAACTATGTACAAACAACATACAGAAAGAAACAAAGTGGTTATTGAGCAGTAAGTATAATAACATTTTATGTTCTTAACATCTGAATATGTAAAAGCAGCCTTTCACCTCTGGGTGTGTATCCAGTGGGAGAGATTAGTTGAAAAGTTTATGGCCACAATTCAGTGCTGCATGAATCATAAAAAAAACATGCACACACACTACACACACTCTCCCACATTCATCAACACTCCCTTTAAACAATGTAAATGAAGTAGCATTCAGTACTAGGTTGACAGGTCTGTATTAGCACAGTTCCCATCATGCAAAGTCAGCCTGCTGTTTCGGGACAAGACCCTTATTAGTATCAAGCCTGGGCAAACTGAGTGGAACTAATGATGAGAAATAAGGTCTGGAGCAACATTTCATGTCCTGACTGGTCTTTTATGACTGGTCATTGTTACTTTTATTTCTGAGATCCGGAGTTTCTTTGGCTGTCAGGATGTTTTTTTATGTGAATGTCCTAAAGTTTAGACTAACCTGCTATTGAGAGTAGCTGCAGTGTTGAGCAGCTAATAGAAAGTCAGAGCATTGACCTTAAACATCCTGCACAGTTTTTCTTTTTTAAACTGTCCTTTAATAAACACACACTGTTTCTCCCCCTCTTTCCATCTTTCTTTTTGACCTGTCCCTTACTTGATTCTCTCACTCTGTGATTGGTTTGTTGAGAGATTAGGTAATGATTTCTTGTTCACTATGGCTTCTCTTTTTAAAAATGCCTTTTATTAGAAGACTTACATTTCTTTTATTAAAAGACTTGCATGAAGTCTGTCCAAATGATGTGCAAATGATGCTTTTTTATTTTTAAACTTAAAAGTATCTATTAGGAACAATCTATTAGGAACAAACTAAAGTAGAAAAAGTGACTTATAAAACACTCAAGTGACACTCAAGGGAGCTGTTAGTTTCTGAACATTTGTTTCTATGTTAATGTTTTAAGAATATAGACTTTCATAGATGTACTGTACTGTAACCATGTTATATGTTTCTGAAATAACAGTTACAGTACAATTACATTTATAATTAAAAACAATTAAATTGACAGTAATCTTATTATGCAACTGTCATTTGTATGTATTTTTGAAAAATGTGTTTTTGAATTCATATTTAAGGAAAACAGGCTATACCAAACATTTTTGTGTAATGTTGTTAAATCTCACACTCTGCATGTAAAATAATGTATAAAATAGAATATATGCATGTAGGACCTATGGCAGTCCACACTGGTTCTAGCTGGTCCGTTGGTCAGGGACGAAGTTTATTTTTTTATATGGACCGTTGGTCACTGTGACTAACGTCAGTATTTAATCACCAGTCAAGTTTCAGAGCCTGGGAATATAACCTCTTTGTTTACTCAAGATATCCCTCTCCTATGCCAAAACAGAGCTGAGGGGCACAGCTGCCCAGAGGAAAAACACGAACATGAACTGGTTCAAGTCATATAAGTATTAACAATTTTATGTCAAAGTAATTTCTAACAACACATACTATTGAATTGCTGTTTAAACTATTAAAAAACTATTGTATATTATTGCAGTGATTTTGAAAGATTTGTTATCATTGAATATGTCAGTCTAATGAGTCAGGCACATGTGACTGTATGTTTAGGCAAGACAAAGCAACAGAAGTCTGTGATCAGCTTTCTAGAGCTACTCTCTCTCTAGGTGTCTTATAATACCGCTAATGGAGTTCTGGAGTTGCATGTCTGCACTATTTTGGTTGTCTGCTCTGTGTCTGCTGAATGCACTTTGTCCTTTATGTGGTTGAGACTATTTATCAATGTTTCATACACCAAACCACATTTGTCATAATAAGAAAGCAAACGTTTAAGACACTGATGAAAAACTTGTCACAGCAACATAGTAATTCAACTATATGAAGGTTATGTATTTAGGTGCCCACAAACATATGTTATTGCATTGGGCTTTAGAGAAGAAACTCAACATTATTTGAAGACGCAGGTACAACGGAAACACAATGTCAGCGGCTAAGCAGATAGCATAAGACTAGTTCAGCACACTAAACTGAAAAGATGTGTTGCGTTTATAGACTCACCTGATCCACTGTGTAAGTTACAGCACTGTTTTTCAGTCTTTTACACACACAGTTACATAAACATATAACTTGTAGCGAAATGTTTATCTTATCAACTTCATAATTAATAATTCAAATGTGTAAATAACAAAACACACACATAGCTATATAACCAATACAATTAGGGATGGATGAGCAAATAGTGTTTTTGTTAAGCCTCTTAAAGGCCTTCATAACTACTGATGTCTATAGGTCCACAGGTCTATAGTAATTTAGGTAATAAGAGTGTTTATTGTTTTAGGCACAAATTCTTGTAGTTTAATTGGTAGAGCATTGTGTTAACAGTGCAAAGTTTGTGGGTTCGATGCCAGGGATTCCATGTCTACCTTGAATTCTCTGTAAGTCGCTTTGGATAAAATGTCTGTCAAATGACTAAATGTGAATGTAGTGTAGGCACGAGAACAGATTTTTTTCAAGCTCATTAAAGATGGATGTAAACAAACCAGCAAGCTGATCACAGCAGGGTCTTAATACATGACCAGGTATGCCATCCAGGCCGGCTGCATTGTGCACATGACTCTTTTATCTCAGCTATTTGTTTGACAAGTGGACTGAACGGTTGGTTACCTAGGTGACAAGCTAAAGGGTGACAGAGACAATCACTTACCGTCTATAATAACATGAAGAAAAGCATGACACTAAAGTGGTGTACATATAAGAACCACACTCTGTCCGTGGTTCTTTCTGCTTCAAGATCAAACTCTGTCCTTCTTGAAAGTTCTTCATGCTGTGCGTTCTGATATTTCTGCACAAACAGAGTAAGTTATAGCAAATTAACAACGCAATATTTTATCTTGCAACCTCTAGCTATAAGCATAATGATAGATAAGTGAATGTTTCAAAGGAACATTATTAGTTTAATAATGGTTGAAAACACTGATTGGGGGGTAATTTTGAGCAAGTACTAAACAAAGATAATTAACTAATTAGACATTTAGACTCCATTCGATGCCAGTCTTTCATAACTTTACTACAGGAGATTTCATAGCTGTATGAGCTTAGTTCTGGCCCTTGATATACCTGTAATTCCCTGAAATTTCCACCATGCTTTGAACTATTCTCCCCAACTAAAACCACCATCTACCTTTGAGTACTTTCACCCTATCAACCTTTGGTGTCTAGTGTCAGTAGAGAGCTATAACACTGAAACCAGAAACCAATATGTCTGTCTGGCTGATGCTGCTACGTCTGAAATAGCTGAAACAGGTATTTACTTGTATCTGCAAATATCTAACAGTAACTATTTATGATATCTAAAAATGTAATATTTTAGATAATATTTTATGTTGCTAGTTACCATACAAGCCTAAATATAATTTAAAACAATATGGGTTAATACACAAAATCACTGTCAGGTATTGAACATTTCTGTAGACATTCTGTAGTTCTATTTTCTACTTTTACACGGTTTCTTCTTACACTTAAACTTAAAATATGTTTTGCATGCGCTCATTTAAACAAATGGCAAACACTTTTAAACGTATTGTCAAGCAGCATTGAGCATTTAACGTGTATTGGTCTCAGTAAGGGAATAAAGGGAGCACCTCTAGAGTGTGTTAGAGGTGTGGCTCCACTCAACGGTGTGGAGGAGGGTCTAGTCTCAGTGGTGGACCCGTGAGGGAAGGATCGGCGGCTTAAATTTGTATAGTTAACTGGGACTAGATAAACACACTGGGAGACAAATGTTGTGGCTGAAATGACTCTAACATTAACATTCTCATCGGAGAGGTGCGCAATGGCTTTACACGTTTTAAGCGGTAAGTTACACGAATATACAATAAAATATAGGGGGTCTGCTAAGATGTCGAGGATTTAGGGTCGTTGATAGATGTGGATCAACTTAAACTGTTAAATGGTGGATGCACCTGTTGGAAAACATAACCTTTTCTGTATCTCCTTACAATGTATTTACGTTAAGTTTACGCGATTTGGTGCTAAGGTGTACTGCGATCCAAAGTGCGTATCTTGTGTTTGTGGTGGAGGGGGAAGAGTTGGGGAGGAAGGTGGGTGGAAATTGGCTCAAATAAACAAGGTGGTGTTGGATTGTCAGTGTGTGATCCCAGAGGCACCGCGGAATAACCCTTACAAGTACGTGTGAGAGAGAAACAAAGTAAAGCAGTGTGACGTTTCTTTTGTTGCGATGTGATCATGTCTTCAAACTAATATCATTATTTTCACTTTTATTAATCGGACTTTGTTTATGCTTTAGACCACGTGACTTTTACATTATCCTCCTACTTTGGAGAACAACAAGAGGGAGGCTTGAACAAACTTAATGGCAGTAACTATTTAACATTAGTCATCATCTTTTAATTTAACTTAAGTGAAACTGTGTGTGTAAAATACCTCTTTAGTACTAACTGAAGTGGAAATGTAAGAATACTTCACTGATGTTGTTAATTTGAGACTTAATCCTAAATTTTGCTATAAAAGTATTATTGTGTATGAATATTGTGAATGCTTTCAGTTATTGAAGAATTTGCAAATTATAAGTGTCATAGAATTTTGTCCCATCAAAGAATTGATGATTTACACATTTTGTAAATAGTGTGTTTTTGAATCAGTAGGCATAACATCCATTTGGCATATAATGTTGTCTGTTCTGACCACGTCACACCTCCAGCTAGTAAGGACAGGAAACATCCTCTGATGTGTGAACATGATTGTTCCCTGTGCTTGTATAGATGTGTAGTATCTGCTGTTTGTACTTGTAGACAACCTTGTCAAAAAGTCATTGATATTGATGCCTTTATTAAATTTCCTACCTCAAGGACATACCATGCAAGAAAAGTAGTCAAGAAATAGACCAATGTCATACTGCCTAGAGTAAGGATACAGTTTAGTTCATGTATGAGAGATTTTTTTGAAGGAAAGATTTAAGATGGACCTGTTTTGGAACCACATAAAATTTGAGTTAGATCTTTGTATCTACATCATTCATCTCTAGATGGCTCAGATGGTACATTACATTTAGAAAAACTTTCATTTTGAAAACATGAATTATTAAAACAAAAATGTCTTTATGTTCCATTTAACTCATCTGACATTTTTTATTACATTCTTTGATAAAATGCACTGAATTAGTGATGATAATGAGGGTTTGCCCCAGGCACAACAATTGACTAGTTTTCAATGTAAGGAAATTTCGAATACTGTTGTTTGTAGGTTCTCTTTATAGTTGCCATTTAATGCTGATTAGACTGTGGTAGCAGTAGTTCATGTGAGCAGTATGTTTATTTAGCCTTTTTTTAGTTATTTATAAAAGCCTTCTTCTTATTCTGAGTTTCAGCAGATACACAGCTTACACAGTTATGTTTCCGGAACACATGGAAGACAATGCTTTCTTTTGCAATGCTTTTTTGTGTATATGGTTTGTGTACACTGATGTCTACACGCACTTAAGCCTTGTAGCTAAATGTAATCATGTGTGTGTGTATATAGAGAGTGGATTGCCAGTATTGTAATTCCTAAATAATATTATATTGTAATATAATTTATGATATGTTTGAGCCTACAGAATCTTCCTGTTTTCAGGACATACCTTCTTAAAAGCGTATCAGACCAAAAGGGAGGAGCTGGTGCATTTCCAAAGTCTGTTTGAATAATGTCATGCAGAGGAGAACATGGGATTTGTCCTCTTTTTTCAATAACCTCTAATGCATGTACTCTGGATGTAGAAGTATCCAGTTTTTAACTGGAGAACACACAGTTATTTTCTGTCCTGTTTAAGCCATTTAATTTAATTCATTTAATAAATTCAGTTCATTCAATTAGCAGCAAAATATGTGTAATTCTGTATGTACTCATAATTCAGGCTGTTGTTTTCTGTCTAATCAAGAGATAATCAAGAGAAGAGATTTTCTCTGCAGATTCATGACAGTATAATTGGAGCTTTTTGTGTTGTTGTTTCCTAACAGGAGGAATGTGTCATTTTAAATAACTTCAGACTCTGATCACTTTTGACCTCTTTAAGGACTTAATTGAAATATGCTAGGACATTGGTGACCTTATGTACTGAAAGATAATAGGATGTAAACATCACATCCATATACCAAAAACACCTGGAAAATAAAAAAAATAAAAAATTCAAGTAACTATGGAAACCAAATGTGAACTCCAGTGGAAACAAGTATCCATGGAAACTACAAACTCTGCCTGGCTTTTGTGTTTGACCATATGGATTTTTTTGGCTGGAGTGACTATGGCAAATGAAGATGACATCACAGCACGCATCAGTTTCCAGTACAGTAAGTAACGGTCTCTTATCTAGCTCTTTTTACACTTGATTTGCTACAACAGCAATTCCACTTAAAGCAGCCTGAGTTAATTACATTGCTCAGAGACACAGATGCTTGTTTTAGGAGTTTTAGCTTGTTTTAAGGGAACAAGGCTCAAATCCTGACTGGATTTATATGATGGTAACATTCTCTCAAAACAATAATTGTGCAATTTTATTATTAAAGATACAATTTATTTTAAAGTTGACTTCTAAGTTGAAACATTTATGTCATAGTTTACACAGGCATGAGGCTTCATGATAATGCATGGTACTTATCATATTGATGGATCACTGCACCTGTATAATAATTATATAATATATAATTATATAATAGAACATGCTTAAAAGAATACAGTGGATTTATGTCCACAAACATAGTAATACCATGATTTTTTTGCATAATTTGTTAGCCTGTCCAATGTGGTCAAGCTGTTTAAACTGGAAAACCCTTTGTCTGTTGATTCAGCATTTCTATTACAAGAGTCTGTAGAAAAGGTCTTTAAAATGTTCTTCTTGTGTGGGTTAGAGAATTTTCTCTTTGCTCTGTCTGGGGACGTGCTGTTTGACTCAGTAATGAGCACAGAGGAAATCTGGGCCAACAGAGCATCTTAAAATTTTCTCAGGTTAAGGGCTACTTGAACTACCACAACATTTCTTATTACAGAAAGACTCTTCACCAGACTGTGCCAATGTTTCATTCACTTATCTCAGCCAAACACACAGGATGGTTTAATTCTTGTAAACATTAACATGAGGTATTAAAACTATTTGCAAACCCTGGTTGGTGTACAATACTATGAAAAACAACCACACTCAGTAATTACTTTTGGTAGTAAATGCAAAGGTAGTGAATGTGCATTTGTTAGAGAGCTCTGTGCTCTGCCAGTAAACCTTGGAAATTCAAACTAATGTAATCTGAAAGGATTGGTTTATGCGCCAGGATTGTGTAAAATGCGAAGAGGTAAAATGCAGATGACATGCCAAGAATGCAGCATGCATTTAGAATGTACTACACAAAGTCAAAAGTTAAATTGTACAGCATGACATTTTGGCATGATCTGGAGAATGTGTTATTGTTGCAAACTGTTGCTGTACAAATGTTTTTGGCTGTATTTTTTTGTGTTCAGATGCAGAAGGGCGACCATTACGAGAGTTCTCTGTGGATGGTGTGTATAACTACTCAACACTTCTGCTGAGCCCAGAAGAAGACAAGCTGTATGTGGGAGCTAGAGAGAACATATTCTCTCTCAGTTTGGACAACATCAGTGCAACACATCTGCAGAGAACAGTAAGTGCTGAGGGGGATGTTGGTAGAAAACATTAGTTTGTAGAAGTGCATTGATTTTACTTTTTTTTTGTAGCTGTCATGGAACACACCAGAAAGGAAGAGGATGGAGTGCAGCTTTAAAGGAAAGGATCCTCAGGTGTGTGTGTGTTTGTGTGTTGCAGGGATTGTGAATATAAAGGTAAATTAAAAATATTGAAACTACTAAAATTGTACTCACTAAATCTCACTCTATGTTTCAGACTGATTGTTTCAACTACATTAAGATCTTGCTTCATTTGAACAACACACATCTGTATGTGTGTGGGACGTACGCCTTCAGCCCCGCCTGTGCCTACATTGTGAGTTCTTCCTCTTCTTATTGTTCCTGTCTCCCTATTTTTCCTTTATTAATGTTTGTGTTTATAAATCTCTTGAATTGTTGTAGAACGTTGTGAGTTTTGCTCTGGAAAGAGATGAACAGGGTGAACATGTAATAGAGGATGGCCGTGGGCGTTGCCCGTTTAATCCGGAATACAGATCTACAGCCATTATAGTGGGTGAGTGCTGAACATTATCCATCCATACACACATCCATAAAGCCCATACATTTACTGTATGCATCTGGCAGATTTCCTTTATTAAAAGCATCTTCCAGTACATTTATTGTATGCATTTGATCAGTTCATGTATTCGCCGGGAGTCAAACATGTGATCCTGGTGTTTCTGTTTGAGCTGCAGGAAAATATATGTAAAATGTAGATGTAATTGTGTTGGTGTTCAGTGAACATTCTCACATTAGTTAATAAGTTTGGTTGTGTTGCAGGCGGGGAGCTGTATACTGCAACTGTCAGTAACTTCCAGGGAAATGAACCTACCATATATAGGAGTCTGGGTTCTGGCACTTCTCTGAAAACAGAAAACTCTCTTAACTGGCTCCAGGGTAAACACACACATTTAATCTCAAGGGACCTAATAAGAGATACATATCTAAAGAAATGCCTATATCAGTGATTTCTCATGGATGTTGAAACATAACTGACTAATAGTAATCTTTGAACCAGTTTTGCAGTATTGTAGTTGTTTTCAGAAATGTGTTTCGAGTTGTACCTGTGTTTGTGTTCTGTCAGACCCAGTGTTTGTAGGTTCTGCACATATTATGGGGTCAGGTAGCCAGAGAGGTGATGATCAGATCTACTTTTTCTTCAGCGAGATGGGGAAGGAGTTTTACTTCTTTGATAACACTATCGTATCCAGGATTGCACGCGTGTGTAAGGTACATTTTCAGCAGTATTTCAGCAGTTTACACTGCACTGATGAAATTAGCATATACTTGAGAAGGCACACATACTGACACCCTTGCATACTGCGCAATACTATTATACATGCCATTTTAATATACATGCAATATCGCATTGTGCAGTTAGACTGTTGACTCTCACCTACGTTGAGCTTTTAAGGCAAAAAATATATCAAATCTGACCCTATTGTGCATTTTATGTATATAGATTATGTAAATACTGTTCAGCCTAGTTTTGTGTTGTTTACTTTATAACCTCGGCCCTGGAGAAATGTTGTTTTCATTTGTTTTTCAGATCTCTCTATCCTGTTATTAAATATTAATGGTCACTCACATTTTTCTTTTGTTTCAATAATTCTACAGAGGCCTTTAAATCAGGGCTGGAGTTGTAAGGCCCCCTGGTGGTCATTTGTATTTATGTGGCCATATTTTAAATAAATAATACACATTTGTCGATTGTAAAGATTGTTTGTGTGTTTATGACTTCAGGATGATCAGGGAGGTGAGCGAGTCTTGCAGAAAAAGTGGACCACATTTCTGAAAGCTCAGCTCTTGTGTACGCTGCCGGATGATGGCTTTCCATTCAACATTGTACAGGATGTGTATGTCCTGCCGGCCCGACAGCAGAAAGACACACTCCTCTATGCAGTCTTCACCTCTCAGTGGTAAGCAAAAAAATTCTATGAAAACAATAAGAAAAGAAACCATAAAAAAGTTATAAAACATGAAATTAAACAATAGCAAAAAAACAACATTTTGGCTCTCAAAACTGTTGGCTAAGCATTGCAAATGCTTTGTGTGCTCTGGCTAAAATGCTAAATGATTGCTACATAATAAGTGCTACATAAGCAATGACTCTGTATGTATTTTATAGGAGTCAAGGTTTGGCAGGGAGTTCAGCAGTGTGTGTATTCAGCATGGATCAAGTAGAACAAGCATTTAGCGGCCGTTACAAAGAAGTTAATCGGGAGACACAGCACTGGAACACACACACTCTCTCTGTGCCTGAACCACGACCTGGAATGGTGAGGAGAAACACTCAAATGTACACTTGCTATTATCTTTGGGTGTCTATAAAGCTCTTCACAAAGATAATGTGTGTTTTCATTCTTTAGTGTATTACTAATGCTTCAAGGCAGATGGGAATAGAGTCATCCCTGGATATGCCAGATAAGGTGCTAAACTTTGTAAAAGATCACTTCCTGATGGACAGTGCAATCAAAAGCCAGCCTGTGCTCTTTACACACTCGGTGCGCTACACACAAATCGCTGTGCACTACGTACAGGGGCTCCACAGGGCTTATGCTGTGATGTTTATCGGCACAGGTATGCTTTTTTATTGGTGTAAAACCAATTTTTTATTGTTTTTTTTAAATTAATTTTCTCTGTGTCACTAATTATCATTGCTCTGATTGCCAGATGATGGACGTTTGCAGAAGGCTGTGAATGTGGCTGGTGCAATGCACATCATTGAGGAGATCAGTCTGTTTCCAGAGCCACAACCTGTACAACACATAGAGCTGGACTCAACAAAGGTTTGTGTGTGTGTGTTATTCTTTTTAAAGCTGTATTGCATTTAAATGTAACATTTTTCATTTTAAGTTATTTGTTCTTTTACACTCTTTTTTGTCTTTCTGTCTCTATCAAACAGGGTTTGTTATTTGTGTCGTCAAACTCTGGCATTGTGCAGCTGCCAGTAGCAAACTGCAGTTACCATAACAACTGTGGGGAGTGTATTTTAGCCAAAGACCCATACTGTGCCTGGGCAGGCACACATTGCACCGATGTCACAAAAGAAGCAGTACAAAAGTAGGTCTTCAGTCTAAATGCTGTATTTTACCTTTTTTGTTAAATCATTTTTATTTACTACCAGTTTGACCATCTCCTGTAAATTTCAGTCACTGGGAGCAGGATATAGAGGCGACAGACGCTTTATCAAAGTGCAACATCACAGAGTTTAATGGAGATTCTAAGAGCACAGGTAAATTGAAACTCAACACACAAGCACATTTCATTGAATTATTGATTGTAATATAAGTCTACTTCTTTTCTCTCCAGTGTTGCCACATTCTTTCCCAAATCTCCAATCAACAGACTGCCAGCTCATCATCATCCCCTCCAACACCCTTCATTTCCTGCCCTGCAAGCTTCGCTCCAACCACGCCCACAGAAAATGGTTATATAAGCCAGATGCAAGTCACTTCCTGCTCACGAGTCCAGATGGTGGATTAGTAGTCAGTGGCCGAGCAGGCAGTAAGGAGAACTTCTTGTGTTGGTCAGTGGAGCGTGGCTTCTGGCAACTACTTTCCAATTACTGTGTGAAGGCAGAGTCTTTGACTGAGACGATAAGCAATACGGGGTGGATAAACAAACCTTTTGTAATCCAGGGCATATCGTCGGACATCCTGTCCGGTGAACCGGCACACTCTGCTCAGCCAAATATAAAGACGTATGGCACAGAGTTGTCGGTAGTGTGTGTGCTGTTAGCTGTGTGTGTGCTTTCCTTTGGGCTGTCTGTGGTTTACCAACATAGGGGCCGGATGAAGGAGATGTTAAAGGGGGGAGAGCAACCTGAAGGAACCCAGAAAGGCACAGTCAAGCCTGGTGAAAGTTTACCCCCAAAAGGTGGTGTTCTTCCAATCCCATCAGAGCACAAAAGCTACCAGACTTTGGGGGAAAACTGTGGCTACATAATCTCTCCACCAGAGACCTCCAGCACAAACTCATTAACACAGCAGAACTTTGAGGAAGCACAGACACTTGCCCAAGTGCCACAAAATTCATTTAAGGAGAATCATGTGGAAGTTAATGATATTTCCCCTTGCCCACGAGTTCGTCTAGGTTCTGACATCAGAGACTCTTTGGTGTAACTGCAGTGTAAACTTAAATACAGTGTAACTCCCTTGATGCTCACTTAGTAGTCAATGAGCAGCTTTAAGAAGCTATAGGGCTCTAATCATACGTGAAATATGAAGTGCCACCTGAATATGAACATCAACATCTTTGACATCACACTTTGTGTGTGTCCTGTGTACTTCCACTCCTCCGTCATCTCTATTTCCTAAATGTTAAACATCACAGTAAGATTAAGGAAGAAATTTTAAACATTATAAGAAAGATCAAAGATGTAGTGAAAAATGAAAACAGGACGATTAGTGAACAAGATTAATAACAAGGTATGTGAACAGGAGAGATAAAAATCAAGCATTGTTTTTTTTAATGTTATTTTAACTGTTTGTGCTGTCAGTCACTGACAAGTCTTATGATGCTGAACAGCTGGTCAAGACTAAAGACTGTTACATATGTCTGTTTGTGTGTCTTTGCTATGTTTATGCAAAGGTTCAATACATTGATGCTTATGTAGTCAACCTATGGGAACTGTATGAGCCCATGTCACTTCATGGATGCTGTGCATGGGGTGAACATATTGAGTTTTGAGGACTCGCATGACACTTGTTTGTTGTGCTTGGGCTGTGCTCACACAGAGGAACTTGAAGGATCTGACTGCTGTCAGTGTGAGTACCTGCCCATCAAGACCCTCAGTACAATACTTGCTGTGATATTGAACAGCGACTGTCTAGCTGCAGGGTCTCGCCCTGCTGTTGTTATCAAGCTACAGGCTGGAAGACTGAGGGACACTCCTTCAATAAGTTCTGCAGGTGTGCTGCTGCTGACTCGAGGTGTGCTGCCCACACTCCTCAGAGTCTACAGATCATCAGAGACCCATTTCTCCTGGTCTGAGGACAGTCTTTGTCTTTCCCCAGAAGTGCAGGACCTGGTCTCTTTTGCATGTGGAGAGGATGATACCACGTTTCTACAGCAGCCTCAGACACAGACTGTCCAGACAAGGAGACAACACCAGCTTTGCTCAATGAGAAGCTTCCCTTTTCACAAAACTGCATGAGGAGATTACATCACCCAGTCTTTGCTTTCCTCTGACAAACATGGGTACTCCCAATTGACACCTATTGAGAGGGCTATCACGATGCATCTGTGTCCTTTCCGAGGCTGGAAAACCGCCATGCTGCCTTCTCATGTCATGTAGAGCTACTGCCCACATCGCAGAGCATACAGGCAAACATTAAATGTAACAAGCTATTTTTGTGCAAACGATCAATGCGCGAATGCTCATGTAGTGAACTCATCAGACCTGTATGAGAAAATGCTTTACTTGGAAAAACTAACACTATGAATCTTAATGCCCAATCTCTGCAGATAATACATAGGATCAAACCCCAGGCAGCTTAAATCAGAGAGATTGTTTGCTTTACAGAACTTGGCTACTACTCTTTAAACATTTTATAAATCTGTTCTGATTTTGGATTCAATGCATTTTTATCCAACAGTTTAAGTGATTTCTTGGGGTTTCAGGAACAGTTTTTTTAAAAGTGTTTTCAGGTCTGTAATTGAAATGTTAGCCCCAGTCTAACACCAAGTGTGTAAGACTGAATATTTGCTTTAATATAAAATGTAGCAAACATTGATGGGCATCAAGGAACAATAAAGGCCTTAATATGTTTGATATTAAAACTTTGAATGTACATTTAAAGGGATGTTACAAAAACAAGACACTGCAATGCAACATTCACAAGTGTTGGGTAGAGCATAGTGCAGTACATGGAGACAACCATGTGCAAACAATAACAGTAACACAATAATACATTTACACAATGTACAATAATACAATAAAATTACAGTGTACACAGTATTGACTGGTAGTTGTGTAGGCAATGCAAGAAAAAAGAGCAATAACTATGTGAGTATTAGTGGACAGCATGCATGAGTGAGTCACAGGTGACTAAGAGCTTTGATTCCAGTGGTAAAATGTTTTTATGTGAGAGAAAGCTATAGTTAGTAGCTAGTAGGAGGAAAAGCTCAAAGTGTCTGTTTCAGGCTAAAATCTTTCATGTAGAAGAATGTTGCACAGACGTCAAAGCACATGCACTCACACACCAACATCTTTGTCAAGATCCAAGATCAGGCATTTTAAATGTGAATGTCAATAATTTGTGTTTAATTATTGTTTAACAGTACAGTAAAGCACTTTATTTTGTTTCCCATCAGTTGCTATAGATGAGGTAGGTCACTGTCAGCCTACAAAGTGTTACATTACGGTCCAATTATTTGCTTTCTGGTGTTCAATTTACCACTGTTATTAAATGTAATATATGTAGTAATGTAGTCAATTTTGTATATGCTGTCACATGCTGGTCCTAATGTGATAAACAAGTGTGATATTTTTACGTTTTTCTGTTTACTGTGGCTGTATACATTGACAAGGTCACTTCTATCTGGGATATCTGTTTTATGATGGACTAGCATTTACTAAACAAATTTGCTAAGTATTATAGCATATAACAAATATTCACACTGCACATTCAGTCTGTACAGGCACTAAGCCTGAGCGAGTTAAGGTTAGTTAAGGTTTTGTGGTCACACCTCTCAACACGTTTCAGCTGGGTCTGGAATACACAATTCCACAATTCCTAATCCTTGGCTTCCACTGCAGTCATTGTAGCTTAAAAATGTGGTACTTGTTTGGTAGGAATGTTCATTCCCTCTATTTTTATCTGTAAGTGTGATTCCACCCTGTGGTATAAAATTTGTCCATTAATGAGTGCTCTCCCACTGCCGCTGGACACTTGTTCAGGCATCTGCTTTGGAGAGCTTATTGAAGTTGTGCACCAATACATTTGTTACCCTTCATTACGCTGTGTGTATATCAGCTTGGCTTGGCTTGGCTTGGCAGTGTCTTGGCCCCAATGCATCTCTAAGTGTTTTAACTAGGTCTGGTGCCTAAATCTTGGTAGTCAGGGAGCTTAAATGTCTCTGTTGCATTACATTTTACAGTTTGGATTTCATACAGGTTACTCATGGGAACATGACATTGCAAGACTGCCATGTTTTTTATTCAGTCGAAAGACTCTGAGGTAAGCTGGCACCTATACAGTGACCAAGGCTGTCCACAATGCACATGCTAGAACACCATTGACTATTGCACTGCAATAGTGTGATTAAATCAGGCTTTAGGAATTTAAGGAGTAAGGTGTCAGCTGTCGACACAGTGTGTAATTACCTCCTATTCAGGAGACTATGGTTATATTAAATACATTTTAGTTGTACATATCACACTGATAAATATCAAACACACACCCTTTGCTAACGTAATGCTTTATCAGGAACACTACAAGTATGTACTACTTTGAAAGAAACAATGCAATATGTTAAGTTTGTGGTAATTGCATGGCTTTGCTGCATCCCATTTTAGTGTTGTGTTGGTAAAGCCAACAAAGATACACTATTCTCTGCTGAAAGTTCTCTCTATGTCATTAGTCACCTGACTTGACTCAAGTCAGACTTAAGTCAGATTTTAAAACTTGAGACTTGCTTGACAAATTTAAGACTGAGGTAAATGACTCAAAGTAACTTGTCCTTTGTTTAATATATGAATATCTGTTTGCAAGGCTTGATTTTTGGTGCAGGATTGCTATCTTCTATATCCACTTGTGATCTGATATAACCAGCACCAATGTCAAGCAAACTGATTATGTTGTTGTCAAATGTAATATCTGCTTACCATTTTTAAATAAATTTCATAATAACAAATAAACATGCAGTGGAAAGGGTTGAAGATGCCTGGGTCAACTACAAAAAAGGCAAAATACTACATACACATTTTCGTACTAATTGTTTAATTACTAGATGTGGATTTAAAATGTACATTTAGTTTTGAAGGGCACTTGATGCAAAAATATGAGATTGCAATGCCAGTCCAGATGTTTTGAAAGTACACTTTATTTGGGCCTGTTCTGATTATTTAAAGGTAAGGACTCTCCCCCATAGTTACACAGTTAAAAAAAAATATGTACTGTATTGGTGATACACACTTTAACATATTATGGACTTTGAGACAAAACATTAAGAAAAGTCTTTGAATATACACAATGATAGATAATTTCTCATGACAAAAATACTATCAGGCCAAGAATTCAAAATGGCATGTTGGTCACAATGTCCTCCTCTGGTTATTTGGCTTTAGGATCTGCCTTCTCGTTTGCCTTTTTTTGCTTCTGTTGCATAATTTCCGCATCTCTGAAACAAAAAACATATTTTTACATTCACTTAAAATGATGCTCTTTGTTTTCCAGTCTATCTACAGTTGCAAGTTAAAAGTACCCTTAAAATTTTCCAGGTCACGAAATTGCTGATCTTTAACAGCAAGTCACACAGCACACAAATCATTCTGACAACACACAATCATTCTGAATGGTTTTTGTCTCTCTAATAAATACTAGATATAAGCATTTACATTGCAGGGTGGAGAAACTTTGCCCCTAGTTTAATAACATCACATACATTTTCCTGCAACTGTATATGTTTTAGTTGAAAGACAAGCTGATCTTGTGATGTTATACCTCTGCTTACGAGCAGCTGCAGAAAGGCCATCTTCACTTTTCTTCCCTTTGTTCTGTTCATTTTGCTTCTTAGCATTTTTCTGACGAGCAAGTTCACGCTGATTTCCCCCTGCAGAACATAAAAAAACACGAGACACTCACTGACATTTGTTCTTTACTGGCTGTCATCTTAAAAAAAACTGCAGACCGGATGGAACATGGATAAGATACATTAACTCACTTAATAAGATACACGAATTAACTCTGGTTTATTGACAAGCTACCACTGCAGCTATACACAGCTTTCTTTTAAACAAATATAGTTATTTTTATAATCCCTTAATTCCCCTAGTTATAATGAACAAGTATTTAGACATTTAAGATACCAAATTCTTGTGCGAATATACATTTGAATAGAGATTTATACATAAAGGCAACAAGTTGGTCATTATAGTTTGTGGATTGTTATGGCTGATGATTTATACGTCATGTGATCGGTATTCCGTTAACGTTAAACCTCGGCGTGCTCTGCGCTCTAAGACAACGTGGCAGTGAGGGCGCTAGAGAGCTGTCACAACAATAACATCCGGACACAAACGTTAAGAATTATTGATAAAATGTCAAAATAAAAATACTAACAGTGTTCATATAAAAACCCTCTCTTCGTCAAAGATAAACAAACACATCTGCAACAAGGCTGTCATTACTATGGCATTATAATTTAAGTTAGCTAATGTTAAATTTGCTAATGTTAGGTTAGCATCCGTCAACTTTATCAAAAGAACCTAACTTCTTTAACAGCATTTACATATATTTGTTCTCTTTATTTTTATATAATATTAATTATTGTTGGTTGTGTCCACCACAAAACAATATTTTGCCTGATTTAGCAGGATATTGCCTCGCTTAATTTCGGGGACTTTACACGGCTAAGGCTAACCAGCTAGTTACACTTAGCTTGCTATCGTAGTAATCCTAACCTTAAATAATTAACACGGACGTGCATACATTAATAGTGGCTGGTAAATTAAATATAAATAATACCCACTTGTCATGTTTGCTGCTCTTTTGTTGTAGCCCGAGCACAAAGCTCAACCAAGCGTTACCCCGTGCACTTATAATGTTATGGTGTCTGGCCGACTCTAAATTACGACAGTCCGGTATCTAAATACGGCAGCAGGATTGGGAAGTGATGTAACTCATAGCAACCAGCGATCTACTTTGCAGCGCCCCCGGGCAGTTGTGGCTGAATATCTGTAAAATCACTGCCTAAAATCAAAACAAAAATACCACACTATCGATCAGTTATTGCACCTACACACCCCGCATAAATGGTCAATAATCCTTTTTCTTAAACTCAGCAGGCAATATAAAAACAAGTTTCCACCCTTCAAAAACCCTTCAGAAACTGCGGTATCTTCATTATTTTATTCTTTGACGTAATGTCAGTAAATGTCACAACGTAAACTGATTTTAAATTATCTGTCATACAATTTAGTGACACATTTATATAACTTTATTGATAAGAAGGTTTTCTATTTATTAAATATTAAGGTATTTTGTACATGCATACTACAGCTGCGATTGGTATAAATTCTCCAATGCATAATTATTCAGACACAAGATCGTCCTACATTTGATCGTCTCCATACATGCACCGTCCTACACAAGATCGGACCCGACAAACTAATTTGATTTGTACCTTATTTGGCACATAAATATTTGTTTACGGTCGTTTGTTACTATGTGGATTAACCAGCAGGTGGCGACGGCGCGCGTTGTTCTGATGTTGTGACTATACACAGTGTCTACATTTCTTTGCGTTTAAACGCATTTTTTTACATTCTCACAGACATTTCACGAAGTAAAATCTGCAACATCCACAACAAATTGTACACTGTAAACGTCTAGCCAAGCGAACAGGTCTAGACAAATTAAACGTAGTATTGTCATTTTTTAAATACAGGCCATACATGTGTAAACAAAATAACACGGTATAGATTTTTATTTTGATTTTGTTCAAACATGTTCAACAGGGGCGACTCTTGGAGGCATTATTTGCTTGTGCCTTTAAAAGACTTTTATTTTGTAAACGCGTGCGCGTGCGGCGTTGTCTGCGCCCGGTGTTTTGACATCTGGTGGTATTATTTAATGCGCAGTCTCGCGCATGGTCGGTCACGTAACAAAGCATTTCAGAGCGAGTTATTTTTACACTTTCTGGACCAGTGGCAGGTGAGTGATCTGAGAAACTTGAGTACAGATGAGGTCCTTTGAGGTGCTGTCATGACAGAAAAAGTTACTTTTGAATAAGTTTGCGGTTTTCTCTAAAAGAATGAACTTTTAATTGTATTGTTTTCCAGTTAAGCAGAGTCAATGATACCCACGAAGCTAATGTCAACATTGATGCAGTTATTATACACGAAAATGTTCTCTTTGACCAAAAGACTTTTTGCCCAAAGGCCAAATTAATAATTTCTTCATTGATAAGTAATCAAGTTGAAAATAAAACAGTTTAACCAAAGGTCAGACACCTTAGACAACACCACTTGTTTTATTTACCAACAAACTGTAGGAGACTGAACATTTTTAATTTAAAAACACTTCTTTATCATGAAACATTTGATCTCTATAAGCTCATATCTTTAGATAGATTTGACCTATGTTTGACCTGTTTAAAGTGATGCATTGTGAATAATTTAGCTACAGTTTAGCTACACTTAAATCAGTTCAAATTATTGTTTGTGTTTTCTTGTCTCTCAGATTGAAAGATACATGCGAGTCTTTATCACTTAATTAGGGCTCTGGCAGCACCACAATATTTACTGAAGAGGCCAGAAAGCACCTGGATGACATCACTGCAGCTAAGCTTCCATTTCTCCACCACAGTCCCGCCCATCTGCTGACATTGGAGGACATAGCAGCCTTTCTTTCTTCAAGGGCAGTCAAGAAAGTTACAGGCAGGTTGGCAATGTCTTGCTCATACAAGGTAACAGACCTTGAGATTAACTGTGGTGTTTACATCATTATATTTTAAAGCTTGTGAACCCTTTTTATCCCACAGAATACTTAACAACAAAGAAAAGACTTTAAAACTAAAACCAATAAGTGTTTGTTACTTTGTGTGTGGGTGTTCCATCTCATTCAGTATTCAGGAAGTAGTACATTCATGTAATTGTGTACACTGTTTATTTCAGGAGTTACAGGCCAAACAAGCTGCCCAGAAGCTGGCAGATGGTTTTAGTATCAGGATGGTGAGTTACATCCCAGAAGAAGGCCCACTGGCAGCCTACAGAGAGGTGCACGATGAAGGGGCCCATCTTTCCTCTGAGGAGGGCTGATTGTGGGGCCCCACAGGGAGGGCACTGGCTTAGTGATATGTTTGGCCCCTTGCCCTGGACCAGCTTTAGGCCTGGAGCCCATGCTTCAGGACCCTGGAGAGAGGCTTTCAGCCTGTGGACAAGAGAAGGGCTCTTCATGAACTGCACTGACAATGTCTTCAGACAGGGAATAGAGAGCAGCTTCTGCCAATGAAGTTAAATAACCCCAGGTTGAATCAAGTTTTGGATGATTGTGCTATTGGGAAACTGCTCAGCTGTTGCTTGTGGAAATGTTACGATCCAACAGTAACAGATTTTCTTGGCCAGCTCATGGGAAAAAGAACCCTATCTCGCCATGTTTAGAGTCTCAACTGAGGGAACACCACACCTTGATTGTATAGACTAATTTAATTCTGAGCTTTCAAAAGACATGCCTTTAAGGGTGTGGTTCATTGATAATAATACAATATTTTTGCATGACCTTCTTAATGTTTATTCAAAACAAAAACCTCTGAAATGACCTTTGAATCTTTTGATCGGCTATTTGAATCGGATGACAGAAACCACAGTTTTATAAACTAAAGGTGGAAGCACTTAATGTTTTGTCACTTGAGACTAACAGATTGGAAAAAGTCCCCCCCTTTTTGCAGCAATGTTTTGTTAACCGCCTCACTAGCCTGATTGAAACAATGAGTCAGCCATCGTTTGAAGTGAGGGATGTTATCAGTTCCGAAATCTCTGACATGCCTCAGATGATTAATATATGTAATGTAAAATATTGAGGCTTGAAGGAATTACACCAATTGGTGGAGGACATCTGGATTGCATTTAGATCATGTTACTCCATGGTGTGGCAATGCATGCTGGGATGGCAAGAGATAGACGTGACATATTGCAAATAAAATTTCCTAGAACATCAATACAGATAAGAGGCAAAAAAGCTTCAATTATAGTGTAAACTATTTAAATTTTCAGGCCAGATTTTCTAAATTCACATAGGTATGAGGAGGTATGAGTGGAGGGAACGAGGGGTAATTCAGATCTGTGCTGCTCTGTGGTTGATGACCTGTGATAACCTCTAGTAATTGCTTCTGCTTGTTGATGGGAACTGCTGCTTCAAACAGAAAAAACAAAAACCTCACACATCTGGTAGGTTAGTGTTTAGACACTGTGTGTGACGAACTCCAGAGTGCCTTACCCAGACGTCCAATGATAAATTTGTCAGACTTGTGCAGAAAGAATCTCATATGTACTGGTATTAATTAAATCTACCTTGCTTACAGAGGAAAGGAGACTGTTACCAATTATACACTGGGTTCTTGTCTGGACCTGAACATTTGAGTACGTAGATATGCCTGACTTGGAATTAAGTATCCATTGTACAGCCAGTGTATTTAGGTTCTGGTTAGCTGAAGGTTTTGCTTGCCACATACCCCCACACCCTATCTTCTCAGATCAATAAACTGCTTGTGGAGTCATCTGCAAGTGGTTTTAATCTACCACAAGTGTGAAGTCATGCCCCAGGAGAATGGGCGAAATCTTTGAGCAGTAAGGGGGATAAAAAATGTATATTGTAAAGAGTATATTTTTATAGGAATGCCCTTTCTCCTGTAAAAATACTAAATGTGTTCTTGAGGCCATAATTATGATAGGAGGAACAGTGCCATTACTTGCCCTGCATAAATCTGATTGTCTTTTTCTCTGCTTATTGATGTAGTAGGACAGGTAGATGTTGTGCAGGACAGGCGGAGGGTTCAGTAGTGCTGTACAGGTACAACTTTGGACATTGTATCACCTTAGCATTTTGGTTTATTACATTTTTATTGTCCCTGTCCTGGCACTGCTGTTGCCCTTGGGCATTTTAGAAGAATTTTACTATCACAAAAAATAATAAAAAAAATGAATGGGTTATTTCTCTGATCCTTAAAGTATGTGTAATGTTTTTTTTTACCAGCAGCACATAGATTTAACTATATATTTACCTCAGTGGTATGGTTTGCAGACAACAGTTTGTGAATGCAGGAAGAAAAAGGGTGTGTTGGAAACCTCACTGTTGACTACCACATTATTGGCTGTAGAAATGTCTGGATATACACTGTTGCTGGAAAGGGTTTGGAAACTGAGAATGTTGTGATTGAGGGCGCTGTTCAGAGAATCATTGTTTATATCATTCCTGATGTCTTCCAGCATTGTGGTCATATGATCAGGAAAAACATGACGACTCAACATCTGCTTCTTCCTCAAGTCCATGTGAAAGAGTAAAAATGATGTGCCCACAATGGAGGGAACGATAATTTACAGATCTCTCTTATGTTCATTGATTTGACTTGACTAATGTATCAAATGGTAATAGTTGCTATACATTACAGTTGGTATTCATTTTCAATTGAAAACTTACCAAAATTTCATACCTTGGTATTTCCAGGATTCTACAAAGTAATTCAGTAAATACCATGGTATTACTGTGGTAATGTTCTTTGAAAAAACTTCAAAGTCAAAATATTCAAAGTTAAAACGCCTGATATCTGTCTTTTAATTAATTAGTGAATACATTAGTGGATACATAATAGGTAACAGATGTGAACCTACGGCCATCATTTATTTGGCCATTGAGTTGAGTTGAGTATATTATGTGTATTTTTCTTAACGGACGCTGAAGGGTCAGAATGGGCCTTTTTCAGTGTCTCTGCACCTATAATGGCAAAATGTTCCCTAGAACAGGCAGCAGATGGCAGCAGTGCTTCTGTGTTTTACATGCCAAACAAAAACCATTCATGTCCTGCTGACTGAGAGGATTCGAATCTTGTTTATATTTTGTCTGAAGTGGTTTTTAATTCAATTATCCCCAGCCATCAGATCCGTCTGATACTGGTTTTACTTGCAATTTACGGATGTGAACTCATGGAGTTGATTCAGCATCATTTTGCCGCCATTACTGGCTCCAGCTTTCGCCTTGCTTAAATCATCTTGAAGGAGTTATGGGTAATTTAATACACATGTATGTTAAATTTGCAATTGTATGTTTAGCTCAGAGCTCTAATAACTATATAATGTTGCAGCGAGCAGGGTTTACACCTGCTGGAGATAACTTTTTCCCCAGACAATCCTCAGAGCTCAACCAAATTTGGGGGAAATCCGATGGTTTCAAACCGTACTCCACATCTGCCTAAACAAACTGTTGGACTCGGAAGTTTGCATAACAATTATGAGACGGTCGGCCCATCTCAAAGCCAGGGAGAGAGAGATATGGAGATTAATTACTGCCAAAAACTGCCAGCCTCTGTCTGGGTTGGCACAGCCTGTAAAGCCTGTCAAAATCTCATGGCAGTGAGGAAGCCGCCTCAGTGGGGATGCACAGCGCTGCCAGGGCACGGTGGGGAAAGAAAATGGAGCCGCTTGCCCAACAGCGTGTGATCATAATGAGGAGGAAAATTCCCATTCTTGTATCCAGATTAATGTAACAACAACAATGTGCTTTTGTCTAATTTTTTTCTCCTCCCACTTGTATTACTCAAAGACTCCATTCCACTTTCCATCCATCAGTGGTACTGTAAGCCGGAGCTGCTCAAATGCAGTTGCTGAGTTGGTTTAATAATCTCTGAGGTGGGACTTGTTGCTGATGTATGTTGTCTGAGTTTCTGATTATTTAGCAAGCCGAGGAAAATCGATTTTGGTTACTAAGCATCCAAGTACCAGCTCTGAGAAACACGCCTCTTTATCTGTGTGCATGTGTACATGAGGTCAATCTCAAGCTGTCTCTGATGAATGCAGTGTAATGCTGTTTTTAATTATTTTCATGCTATTCAAGTGAAATCATGCCGCCTCATTTCTGAATGCAGCAATTGACAAGCACCAGGAGTGTGAATTAGCAGCTACTCAGGGAATACTGCCAGACATTACAAATGGTGAGTGCTAACTTCATTTAAAGGGTCATGAAATACAATCGCAGAAATGTCAAATATTGTTATTGCCTACTTGTGTTACTGTGTTGCAGGTGTGTGAGAGGCAAACAGTAACAAAACCAAGGGTAAAATCCCACCAGTGGTTTGAACTCGGCTGCTCTCTGTTCCAGATCAGGGTTTTGTCTTTTTATTATTATACATTTATTTATTTTTCTGTGGTTAGACTCTCATATTCTATGAATCCTGTATGGGCTATAAAGAATTGCTCACTGGACCTTTGGTCTTACAACAGAAGTAAAAGCATGCAGTAAAACAAGGCTGTTCTCTTTAGCCCAGCTCATAACAATTACAGGGCCTTGATATGGAACCATAGTCTTGTTTATATGCTGTAATGTTGTCCGCATGCCAAGACAACCTTGTGAGCACTTGGAGCCCTGGTGTTTCTGATTGGAGCTATGTGTTGACTTTGCTGGGCTGTAGCGAGTCTTAATGGTCTACAAGGTTTAGGTTTATGTATATTTGTGCACCTCCCAGTTTGCTTATTTACATAAGCGTTCTCTCCACAATCTCTCTGACATGAAAACTAGAGCCTCATCTACTCAAACCACAAACATACTTTTCTAATGAGGTAAGAGATGTTGTCAAAGCCAATAATGGTCTTAATCTGTGACAAACTGACCATATTAAAAAGTGATAATTAGGTTTTACTGTCTTTTAATTGATTTCTTCCTCTTACATTTCTTTGTGCCTCATCAGATTTTAAAGTCTACTCCTCTGAGTTTGTGTTCCCTGCTTACCACTCCAGTTTGTGTACAATAACTTTAAAGGTAAAATTCAGAGCACAATTTTTGTGGGTCACCATACTTGGCCACCACTTACCTTCATTTTAAAACTAGAATCCTAACCTTTGACCCCAGATGGCCTGTTTATAACGTAATCCTTCATAATAATTTAACTGAGTGGAATGCAGAAAAACACCTTCTTGTTATGTTGCGAGGAGTGATTCAGAGGGCGTGGAGTTTATCTGATGCTTTAACTATATTTCTAGAGGATGTTTGTCTTCCTGTGCTTTTCTGTTCTGTGCCAATGTAAAACAAAACATAATTGCACACAGCACCGTGACAATTGTTGAATGTATCACAGTTTGGCAATCGCTCATAGCCTCGGGATGGTAATGCTGTCCTTTACAGGTGCCACAGTTTAGAGTAATATAAAGCAGCCTTCCTTTTCCTCCTCTTCTCATTCTCCTTCCCTCCTCCTTTTTTCCTTTCCCTTGTTCTTTCCTCGCCTCTCTTTGTTTTGGTTTCTTTGCCATTGTAATTTTTTTTTACTTTGGTCTTTTTTGTTTCCCTTGTCTTTGTTTCCTCTCATCAGATTTCACATGCAGACTGGGACCTCCTTACAGACAGATGGTGTCACTCGCACAACCAGTGCCCGGCTCACTCACATATCAAATTTACTGTGTGCGGATACTCAAGCTTTGCTCCGCAGGAGGAGGAACCTTGCAAAACTGACAGGTCATTTTAAGCCTCCCGCTGATCTCATGTCTCATCATGCTTTGATAAGCATTGTGAATTTCAGGGGCAGGAAGTGGGGCGACACATGCTCTGTGAGACTCAAGGCGTGGAGTGTTTTTTCCTCAGACATTTTGACCCTCTTTATGAAGAGAAATACGTCATTGCAGACAGTTATTGAAATGCCTTTAATTGGCAGACATAATTCTGCAGTTATTTGCATTTCTTTGAACGTTAATAAGCTCTTTTCTTTAATTGTCTATGTTTTTCACTCTCCTCACTTTGTTCCTCTGAAACCATTTTTTTCAAAAGCTGCTGTTTTGACAGCTTTCCACTCAGCCATTTTCTGTAGACAGCTTTTTTTTATAAAAAGGATACTGTTTCTATTGATGTTATATTTGTTGTCTGCTTATAACACCCTCTCTCTCATTCTCTGTAATACTCATCTTACTTTCTCCTCATTAGTTCCCAATAATAACCACAAACATGACAAAAATGTGACAACAGAGAAACCCAGATGTGATAATCCAGAGATGCTGTATGAGAGCAGCTTCTCTCAGTGTCACAACTGTCAGTGGTTATCAGCTTACAGTCTGACAGCTCCAGCTTGCTCCCCTCATGTTCCCTCCTCAAGTTCCCTCAATAAAAAGATTTAATTGCAATAATAGCTGTCATACATTTCATTTAAGAAACTCCATTCAGTAAAAATGTATATTTTTCTGTTTCTCTACAGATAACCTCATCAGTTACAGAGACAGCAAGGAGCTGATAACAGAAACATTACAGTGTGTGCTTTACTGCTGAAGCCCTCAGACTCTCCAATGGGACTACTGGTATTGTGCTTTTACAGAACCTCCAACCAGTTATCCTCTCCTACCCTCAGGTACAGATACTAGATACATACAGATAAAGTGAATAATGGGGTTAGAAGAACCTATTATATAAGCAAAGCAGGAATTCGGGTTTTGTTTATAGATAGTGTGTTCTGGGTACTATTATCAGTGCTTTTTTTATGCAGGGTAATATTAATTTAGTCTGTTTCAGGATAGTAAATGACTGTCAATAAAACAAAGGCCCAAAAAAGACATAGAAACAGGGGGAGAGAAACTAACCAAACTATATATGTATTTACAATAATAGCTCTGAGGTCCTGAGACAGGAAATGATGCCATTAGAAAGATCTCAGCAGAGCAAATCACCATCTTTCAAACATCTGCACTCTGCCCATACTCATCTGATGTATGGAACAGTTTAAGCCTAAAACACATCTTTACTTAATCACTGCTTGAGTCATTACTGGTGATTTTGGCTTTAATTGAAATGATCCATTTGCCTGTATGCAGCTGAGAGTGGCGGTATGTCAGCTTGAGCGCAACCAAAGTGATGAAACCTTTGGATTAACTGTGCATGCACACGGCACTGACGACGGAGGAGTCATTTGTCCACCCATTAAGCTAATGTGCTGTCCCTGTTCAGCCACATATCACTGAGGGTTCATGGGGGAGCTCTCCTGAAGGTGGTGGCTTCGCTGAATTCTAGCCAACCTTATTCTCTTATCTTAACACTGCCAGGCCATATGAAAGGATGTCTGTGTAGGTCCATGCCAAAAAAAAACATTGGCTTCTAGCTGAGGCTATAAAACAATTGTTTGGTCGCCATCACTTAAATGGGCCCCTTAAAATGCCCCTTCTTCTGGCTTAAGTTTCTCTCCCCTCTACCTAACTTTCCCTTCTCTACCCCTCCCCCTATTCTCACCAAATATTGTTACCCAGGAATGATTTTAAATGCTTTGTTATTGTTAATTATAAGTCATGTATCTCACCTCCTTTGGGTGTGGCTGCCAGTTTGTATAGGGTTTAAGTATTATGGTAATTTCTCTATATTGTAATAGCTTAGCGTATTGTTGTTGACCCCCCCTGAGATGAAGTGTGAATAACAGTGCTGTTTGTAAAGGTGCGCTCAATAGGGCCTCAAAGTGTGATTGCGATGGGGCCAAAACAAAAGCACATTAGGAAATGGGCTAACACCTTTTTCTTTTTGAATGTGTGTGTGTGTCTGTTGGTGGGGGTTCTGTGCAGAGCTCTGTTAATCGCCCACTGTTAAAATGACTCCTCACAGTCTGCCCAGAAAAACATATTGTGCATTGAGAGTGGCTTCCCTGCACTACCAGACCGATACACCCAGCTCTGGGTCAGAGAGGTCTGAGTGACATCATCAGAACTGGACAGTTTAGCGCCAAGAACTCAGCAGAACTTTCTTTTGTTAATGTGTGCAAGGGAGAATGTTAACTACTGCTAGAAGGAAGCAAATAACACAATCACATAGTCATTGAAGACTTATTATAGACATCTAAAATAGCTATGATCAAACTAATATTGCTTTAAAAACCTCACTGTGGTAATTTAGCTTTTTGGTAAATAGCAGTTTTCTTAACTGGTATTGTCTAGACTTCGACTGAAAGACTTTAACATCAATACTGGACAAACCAAGCTGCCACAGCATCCTGAAAATGTCACCTTGAACCATTCTCTCATTCTTCTATTCTCTTGGTTTTCTGTTCTCCTATTCCCATTTGTTCATTATTCCATGCCAGCTTCCACCCCACACCCTCAAAGTATCTGCCAATGATGACACACAGAGCATGAATCATTGATCATTTCCCTTGGCAGAATTGTGCAAATCACTTGATGGCATGATGTGATACTCTTGGTGGGCTGATCAAATGTATTTTATATGTATATTCACGCATTGTATATATTCATGTATTTATGATGAATGCTTGACCTGTCACAATTTTTTTTAACCAAGACATTTCTTAATGTGTTCAGTTGACCTGCACAAGATTCAGTTCTGTAATGCTGTATCTATATATACAGTTTGTATTAAGAAGTTTGTTCACTCCTCATGTACATATATTGTATATACATCACTGAATTCCCTCTTTCCAAAAATGTAGTTTTAAAACCTGCAGCTAAACACCCTCCTCCTCTCCTGTTAGCCAGATCTTCACTGCTCTTCTTTGATAAAACAAGACTTTCTGCATTTGTTTGCATAACAAGAAATAGCTTCCATCTGCTTGGCTGCAAAACACACACTTTCCGTCATTTTCAGTATATTGTATATTAGGATTTTCAGTGAATTCCACATGTTTATATACTTCATTGGCTCCAATTTGTCACTGTGAACAGTTGCTGAATAAGAGGTAACAATGGTAAATGAACATTGTTTAAACAATGCAAATATTTTTACATTATTAAACATCTAGTATTAAATCTTAATAGTATTAATAGTATTAAAATAGTATTATTTAATACTCAATAGTATTAAAATCTTAGTATTATTTTTCATTTGAACTGTACCATATTTCCTTCAAATTGAGAGGAATGGAAATTGAGAGATCAAAAAAGAGCCTGAACAGGAAGTTGACCCTTTACCAATGTCTATAATGCAGTTTGTGTATAATCAGAGCTTGCTTTCTTCAAAGCCCACAGTATGCTGTCCTCTAGTGTCTAGTGTCAGGCCTCAACTGCTCTTTTGTTGAGGCCTGGCTGAGCGCAACATGTCTCCGACTGGAACACAGTGTTTGTCTTTTCCTTGCTTATCTCCAATCCTGCTGTCTATGGACTGTTGAGGCATTCATCACTGCAAGCCAGCAGTATTTACAAGCCTTCTCTCTCTTTATTAATCTTTCCCAGCTGCACGTGCCTCAGCGCACACTAAACACCTTCAGGGGCAGCCGGCATCTCCGACATGTGGGCCGGAAACAGGCCTTTTAATCCAGTAAACCACAAATAAACCCTATTAAAGAAAGGAAAGAGTTTTTTTTCTGCTAGAAGATTCATTTACATGGAGCATTTTTTTAATTGTTGTGTTTACTGTGCTCGTTTTAAGGCTTTTATAGTGAAAGACGACTCCGGGTCTTGGATGGAACGGGGACGTTAAAGGCTGCTAACTAGCCCCTAATGATCAGTCAAAGCAGTTGGATGCCCTGTGGACTGAAATAACTGTTTTCTCATCTCCTTAAGCATAAGCTGCAGCCACTTTCATCTGAATTAATCCTTTGTGGCTCTGTTTCAGCATCCAGTGTGAACCGGCAGAATACAGAATGTTTTACTGAAGTCTGGAGATTCTTCTCATTTCTCTCCTGCTCCACACACCCTCCCTCCCTCTGATCTTCTGCTCTCATCGCATGGCAAGAGTCCCACACTCACAATCAGCTCAGACTCTTTGCTTGTTTTGCTGGGCGCCCCCACCCCCTTTTTTCCTTCCCTCTCTTCCTTCCTTTCCCAGAAATGACACTGTCAGATTTTGAAACATCTCTTTCTCCGTTGGCACTTGCTTTGCGTTTCCTCTGTGTCTATCTGTTTCTCTTTTGAGAGGACCACACAGAGGGATGACATGCATGAGGTTCGTCCGTACTGGGTGGCCTGAAAGCCTGGAAAACGTGGGGTGACGGGATCGGTCTTCAATCAGCACAAGAAGTAATGCATGTGGACAGTGTAAAACCAGTCTCCTGGAGACCTTGGGTGAAAATAAAGAAAACCTGGGTAATTGCTGTGTGGTACTGTCGTTGGTACTGTTCAAGACTGAAGCCTTCAGAGGCTGAAGCTCTCCAAACACCCTGTCTGATGCACCTCAAACGCATTAGCGACAGCAAAGAGTCTTGCTCTTCTTCATCACATTATGCTCTAAAAGCCTTTCTGAATTGTCAGACCTCATGTTGATTCAGTCTTATCTCAGGGGACAGGGAGACCATTCTTATTCAAATAAAAGAGTTTTCGCCCCCTGGAAGGCTTGTCAGTGAGCTAGCTATTATTTTTTAAGCCTCGGTTCCACCAGCATCCAAAACCCATAAGTAGATGGTAGCCATAGTGAGCACACAGAACTGCTGGTGGCTAGATGAAAAGAACCATAACTCCACTGTTTCAAGTAAAATATGGCATATTATTTTTCTTATATTTGCTGGTCCTTATAAAGTCGACATTGAAACATCACGTTTATTTTGAACGTGTATTTTGAGTAACAAATGTGCTTCTAGTTCTTTCTCCATTACCAGGCAGTATGAGTGACAGTTATTTTCAATTTGACTTGATTGTAAGTTTGTTATTTCAAGTATAGATTTCACGATGGTTTTGTGAAAAATAAAGTCATTGGCATAATCAGACCATATTAGATCATACTAAATTCTGTTTGTATTCCCTCAATTATGATCATTTCCCCATAGACTTTTATTTGCCAGATAGTAAACATTTACAAGATTTATATCAAAGCAATGTTTGGAAAATAAACAACAGCATGTTAGCTTTGTTCTTCCTTTGAGAACCATGGTGTTATTTTTAAATCCCTAACTTGTCCAAGTTGCGTATGTTTGGTTGTGTTGACAGAATCATTATGGAAGTCCACGTCAACCATGTGTTCACATTTATTTGTCACCTCTGTGAATGGAGGGTTAAGTGTCCCAGCAGCAATGCGGTTGCTCTGCGTAAGCTGAGATTTTTCTCTGATAACCAAACTGATTACATCAACCACTGCAGTGCTTGTACATCTTGTAGACAAATGGGCAACACGGCAAGGTCACAACAACAAATGTATGTAAAATGCATGCAAATCGTGCCTTTTGGGTATTTATGTGAGCATGTTTGTGCATTTGGATTATGAGAGTTCAGAAGTCTTATGCAGCATTTGTTCTCAGATCAGAGCTTCCAATATTCAATGTGAACAGAAGGATGTTCTATCTCTCACCGCTCTTCATATCAACCCTTTAGCGTTTGTTTTCCAGCTTTATCTCCACTCTTGATCCCCTTCTTCAAATGAAGATCTCCTATTGTAAACTTAGCTTTGGTGCTCGTCCATTTTCATCGCATTGTCAGAGATGGGAAATCATGGTTATGTTATTTTGGGGATGAAAGAATGAAAAACACTGTCAAATCCAATTTCCTCAGAGTTGTTATACCACAGCTGTACGTTGAGGAGAATGGTACAGACAGCACAGCTGTGAATCATAAGAGCTCAAAATATAAACTGTTTTGTAGTAAAATCCGATGCACTTTCTGCCAGCATTGTGCCATAACATTCATATGAAATCATTTCAGTTCAAATCCCAAGGACATTGTGCTGGAAAAGGGGAGGTTTTAATACCACTGTCTTGCTTGTGTAAGCGTGATGGATGTGTGCTTGGCTGTTGAGACATGAAACAAGAGGTTTTACATCCTGTGGTGTGTGGAACCTCTTCAAGCCCAAGTAAAGCTCAGGCCAAGAGATATTTAGGAACTGCATGGAATTCAGTTCATTTCAGTTAAATGTTTGCAGGAATTTGAGTGAAGACGTTGTTGTAACTTGTGTTACGGAATCACAAGCGTCAGCTCTCTACTTGTTCTTCAATGTGGGGCAAAACATTTTCCAGATTCATCACAGGAAATATCCAGGCCACCTATCAGAGACAAGATCTGAAGTCTGGTGCCAGAAGTGAGCTCAGCTATTCAGTTTGAGCATGTAACACAGGATATCTCTGGTCAGGATTAAAGACCGTGTTTCTAGGCCTTTAAATAGAGACTTGTAATTCTTGTTTTAATTCAAACGTTTACCCATATTCTTTTAACCATAATAATAGCTACAGTTGCTGTTATAGAGGAACTAACAATGCAATTAGTTTGCCTAAAGGCAGCTGTGTGAGTCTTCTGTGCTCCCCTGGGAGATCAGGTGGCCCATGGAGCTCCAAACAAGCACCACGTTTATGTCTTTTGCAGGCTGAGTCATTGCCTTGCTGGGATATGATCAGGAGGAGACGCAGGAAATTACTTGATGCCTTCATGCCCCTGAAACCAAAATGACCGAAGTTCCTTCCTTGCCAATATAAGGTGCCTTCAAAGAGAAAAGTACTGAAAACGTATTATGACTCAAAATCAACATTTGTGTTCTCTTCTTTTATTCCTCTCTGTTGTTTTTCATCACACAGCTGTAATATTGAAACAATGCAGGTGTAAAGACAATCCTAAGGCAGCTTTGTTTAGGATTCCATTGAGCCTAGCAGTTGACAGCTGGACTGCCCCTGATCCCCACCCTAATACTTATGCTCAATTATCACAACTTCATTTAAATGGCCCAATAAAACAATCCAGCTGCATAAACATGTAACAGAGGGTGTGAGATTTAGAACAGGGATTTCTCCCTTGCCATGGATACGGCCGTCTGCCAACGCAAATGAATCATTTCACACTGCGATGTAGTGGTTTAAAGGTGGCTGAAATAGAGCGTAGCTTGCGGCACCTTGCTGGGACAACGTGTTGCTTTCTTATGCATCCATCACTGTGAACGACCCTCTTCCCAAATGGCTGCCACATAGACTGTGCTGCCCCATTTGTGGTGCTTTCAAGGAAGGCTCTTCTGTTGATATGCCCATGTGGGGTGTGAGGATGGGAGCTTAACATTAAGGTGATATGGGGGAGGGTGCCTGGAAGTTGTGATAGAGAAATAACATGGATTGCTCGTTTCAATAGTTGTGAAGCAGATTGTGAGCTAACATTTCTTTCTACTGAATAAATGCGGTTTGTTTTAAAATATGTTCTGCTTGTGATGGCCAAATTGAACATGATAATCTAACTATAATCTCTTTACACATAAATAGTTCAAGATTAATATATATATTATAGAGATATGTAAATTGTAGAGATGTTTGTTATGTAATGCTGTAACCTAAATGGAGAATGTATTATCTTAAGAAAGGGCCTCCATACTCTTCTCACAGGGTTCAAGAGTATCCCAGCCTCCTGAGAGAAGCAATTACAGGGTTTGGACATATTTCTCTGTTCTGCTAAATGTCCATCTTTACTCTGTTCTGAATGTGCTATGTTCTGACACATAGTGGCTCTCTCCTTTATCCCAATAGACTGTCCCACCAGCCATTCAATCACAGCTGATTAGTTTTAAAACTAGCCAGAAAGCTTATTCCCAACTTGAACAGACTGGAAATAACCCACCATACAGCAGTTATGATATGGATACTCATGACTTTTTGACTTTCTACTTAGCACAAGGGCAAAAAAGCTGTATTGGAAATGAAGCAGGGATATATCCTCTCAGGAATAAACCTCACATATCCTCTCAGGCCTATATACACTATTTTAATGTATAGTCTATATATATATATATATATATATATATATATATATATAATGCATAAGAGACATGATAGGGACAGTTTCTGTATTGCAACATTGGCAGGATAATCTCAGTCATGTGGTTTTCAAAGCAAACCTCCTAAATGTGATAATATTGTCCCTCAAGGACAAGCCAATCTTTCAGCCATAAAGTGAGAATGTGACAGAGAAAGACATGTATGATATGTTTTTCTTGAGAAATGATCTGACACTGAGAAAAAATCCCTGGTACGGCAAGTTTAGAAAACATGGAAAGCCGTCCAGGCATAATTCACTTTGAAATCATTTTCATCATTCTGAGGAAAAAGAATTATTTACGACCCTGGTGGTGATACAGGAATAGGTTCAAGCCCCTTTCCATCTGCATCCAATCCCAGCTAAAGCTATCATCACCTGTTTCCATATGCTTCAAGAACATCTGGACCGCATTTAAAAACACACTCACACACAAGGTGCATTTTTTTTGCCTCTGTGTGTGTGCATGTATTGGCATATACTTTCACATTTGGCTCACATTTCTATAATAAGCTGAAACAACATATTAAGATCTGAGAACACAATGAAAAGTACTGATTTTAAAAGGCAATGCACTTAATTACTAAGAAACAGACTCCTTTGGGAATTCAACAGACTAGAAATTATCTTAGAACTTTCCTAGATTTATAGCTTTGTGAAATGCAGTCTGCATGCTCCCAATATAAAAAATAAACTGTGATTGTATTTCTTCTGGCTGTATCTGAGATGATCACACAACAGTTTCAACATTGTTTCTTAAAGTCTATGCATTTTATTTATTTATTTTGCAGTGTTTGCTTCACAAATGAGACTGCATGTGTAATACATGTCATTTGGTTTAAAATCTCATGTTTATGCTTAAACAAATAAAAATATACACTAACCATTCAACTATTTATTAAAACATCTGTTTCCTGATTTTAATTGCAGGGGGCAAAGCAGGTGCCCTTACTGACAATGTAGTTTTAGTCTAAAAGATGCCTTTGGGACCACAACGCAGCTGCATCACATTTTTAACAGTGGTACATGGATTGCCCAGAGTTTGGGAAGTGCTCTGTTAGGAAATGTTTTCCCCCAAAACAGACTGGAATCTCTTTATCCATTTCTGTTCCTCCCATGAGCAGCAGCTGCACAGCTGGCTCTGGCTGGGAACTGAGCACGGTGTGTCTGTGGTCAAGAGGGACCTCAGCCCGGCCCTCCCATGTGCATGTAAGGAAGCTATAATGTCATGCGATTGGGGCCGTATTATTGTTGTATGAGGCTTGCAGAGTGATGTCAGAGGAAAGAGGAAACTAGCTAACTCCCAACTAAGGGAGCAGAGGTCTGAGTGAACTTGGCCCGAAGCCCAACATGCTTAAAGTGTTTTTCTTTTTTCTGCCTTTCGTTTTATCTTGCTAATTAAGCGCGTCACAAAGAGAAGACAGGCCTGAAATTCCAGACAGTTACATTAGAATTACAGTACCTGCCATTGGGTTGGGTTTGAAAAAATACAGGAAATGTGCCTTTTACACTTCCTTGTCTGCTAGAGAGAATTTATTTAAAGATGTATCACATTTCTTTGGTTTGATACAGGAACAAAAGGATTCTCCAAAATATTGACAATAACCAGAGCTAAGAAATTAATGTGGAAACCATTAGATTGAAGAAATGTTTGAGGTCAGTGTTAAAAACTCTTACTGTGATTGCAGAATTTGATGTCTTGGCAAACCTGAGCAGAGTCTGTAGCATTGATGAGATCTCTAGAGAATACACATGTGACATTACTGAGGCATGAAAAGTCTGAAAAGCAGCTTTGGCTGTGTTTAATCTCACAGGAGAAATAATAGAGCAATTAAAGAGACTTCATATTGCCATTTTTTTCTGTGGGAACAAAACAAAAGATAGACTTTATGTTATGAATATTCAGAATTGTCCAAACACTCACTGCACTATGATAATAATGCTAATCTCTAAGATAATGTAGACTGGGGGAAGTGTCTCCCTCTGGAGGGGGAGCTTGTAAAGGGGCCAGTCTGCAGTTCCCACCAGCTTATATTTCTCCACTTATCTTGATGAAGACCGATGAACATTTGTATGGCGTAATGTTGTAATCTCATTTTAGAACATCTTCATTTATAAATGTGACACATTAGTTTTAATAACTTTCTGGCAAAGTGTGGAAATCCATACATATTTAGAGATGATTCATTTGAATGGAAACGTATGCATGAGCCTGTTGAAAAAAGAATTCACAAATGTTTAATCAATCCTATAGTTCAGTAGATGGGAACGTTTTATTGATATATTTGACCATAAATCCTCTTAAAGAGCACAGGCTAATGATCAATGAACGATACTTATCAGACTCCATAAGTGCTTAGCCTAATAAATGTGTTACTCTGAGGAGAGATATTGAAATTCCGATCATGATGGATGTGACATCGCCATTTAACCTTGGGGAGGGTCCAAAATAGCTGAAATCAGTGGATGTGAAAATGGCCACAAAGATCATTCCTCCCTACTTTGGGATGCCTGACACAATTAAAAATGGTAAAGTACCTTGAGTTAACTCTGTATGTGACCAGCACTACAGTACTGGACACAAAAGAGAGTGTTAAAGGGTCATTTAATTCACCATTCAGTACCAAATATAAATAAACATTTCAAAATGACAAAAAATCATAAATGTCAAAAATGAAAATACACCCTCAGGCAGAACTTTTTAAATTTTTCTATAATAATGTATTTTATTGATTTATCATGTTTTCTTAAAAGTATATGTGTAGCTATTTAACACTATTGCTATGTAGAAATATGTGTGTGAACTTGGTACACTGTAATCATATGAGACTCCAGTGAATTATAAATACAATCTGACAGGCTCCTGAGGAGGGAAGGGTCAATGACACCATTGTGCAACAATGTCAAAAGAATTAATACTTGTAAAGCCTTTTGGCTGCGATGCTTTAACAGCCAGGCTGGGTCGGTTCCCACTTGATAAAAACATTGTCAAATGCAAATCAGAGGAAACAAACTGTTTGATTTTGACTGAGTAATGCTCAAGAATAAGTGGTATTAACACATTTGGATATGAATGAAGGTATTGTAAACAGTTTGCTTTCCATGTGGTTGACCACTGCAGGACAGTGACCTGTTACTTCAAAACTCCTTTCCGGCCCTTCCAGACAAATGCTGTGTAATGCAGCCAACTCTTCATCATTCTCACCGGACTGTCTAAAGATATCAATTAGCCAGAGGCTGCTGGGAAAATCCCATGTGACTCTTTTATTGGTAATGCAACTTCTAAAACAGTCGCCCTACTGGGTGCTTCTTTCATCCTATATCTGAAGAGCTTTATTTCTCACCCTGTTCACATAAGTTTTATTACTCATAGTCATTTAAAAACTCTTGCCCACTCATCTGTGATAATTGATGCCGAAACATTTTCGGAATCAAAATGAATCTTGCAAAATACAAGAAATTATCTTTGTAAGGGGAAGTGGATATTTTTATCTTTAACTCATGTTTTCATGGTCACGACTCATTCTGAATGCGCCCTTTGCTTTAAAAAAATGCATTCCAGCGAGAACTTTGAGTAAAACATTTTAATGACAAACATTCTATTATATCTTAACTTCTATATTCATAGTACATAATTCTTTAAACCTGAAAATAAATGGGCATCAATGAGAAATCACTTGTCAAAAATGCACACCACAGACTTTTTTTGAGGTAAATCCTTTTTGTTTACATTTCCTATACAGAAATCTGATATGTAGTCATATATGAACACATATAAACAATTACATTTTATATATGAGGCATAAACGTATATATTTGAAATTCCAAACATTAATTTTTGACAAAAATGGGCAACTCTGAAGCATTTTAAAATGTATGATGCATATGTGTACAGATATGTGATGTATCTGTGAAATCCATTCATATACATATATATGTGCTTTACATGTATTTTCTTATATCAGATTTCTGTATTGGGGTAATGACATTGACAAAGTTATACATTGTAAAAGCAATAAGACAATAAAAAAGCAATTACACAAATATAGAATTAATACTCATTTAAAGAAACAATCTTTTATGAGATAGAGAGCTTCAGTGGTCTTAGTAAAAACTAATACGCTTACTAGAATTCTACCCAGTGGAAAAGCAAGTAATTTATGAGGTTTAGGAACGACATCCCTCCCTACTCAGAGACATCAGAGCTCCCTTAGCAACACAGCGCATAAAAAACACGCTTTACACAGGAGATGAAACAGAGTCATTAGAGAGAGCGGTCGTTGCCTGTTAGTGTCTGCACATTGATGGTGCATTGGTCAGAATCGTAGCCTTCCTTCACCGGGACTCCGAGTGCTTTAGTATGGTTAGTGGAGCCGGCAAAAGGAGGCCACAGCTGGAATGGGTGTAGGCGGTTAATGGCGACAGTGGATATGAAAACTGCTAGTGGACACTGGAGACTAAGATAATGGAGATGGTTGAGTATTCCATGATAGCAGCCCATAAGGATGCAGAAGAGGAGGTGCTCCAATGCAGATGTGATGGGTGGTTACTGTGTGGTGATTTACCACTATAGAGAACCAAAGAATAATGGCTAGTGGTTAACCTCAGAGAGGGACTTCACTTTGCTAGCAATATAAATGTCTGTACTTTAAGAGTTCTTCCCTGACATCTTCATTGTAATGGTTTTCAACTCTGTGTACTCTTTTAGTCCGTACTCCCCCCTGGAAAATAAAGAGAAACCATTTTAGAAAACCCTGTAAATGTAAATAGGAATGTATAGAAAAAGTATTTATGATGTCATATCACTGATAAGTACTTACAGTTCACGACCATTCCCAGACATTTTGAATCCTCCAAAAGGACACTGACAGCTCAGGGCATTATAACAGTTAACCCTGCATGAGAAACACATTGATTACATTCCATTCAGCTGTTGAATTCTAAAACATCAATGTTATTTGGTAGTTATATAATAATACTGATATTTAAGACTTCAACAAAACAAGTGGATATAAATTGCGTTTCTCTGTTTTTTTAAGTATCTTTAAATTAATCAAAATTGAGGCCATAATATATTGTGAAAAAGTCACAGCTGAAGTTTGTTATTAGGGACAATACAATTAAAACAGTCTGCAACCTCCTGTGAATATGGCAGTGACCATATTTACAATACAGCATTAAAGTCACAGCTGTGTTTTAATCATTAATAAATCATGTTTCATCAAGAACACACTATCAGCTGTATCATATAAAAACTCTTACCAGACAGTGCCAGCCTGCATAGCTGCAGAGACTGTCATAGCCTTGTTGAGGTCTTTGGTGAAGACAGCTGCTGCCAGACCATATTCTGAGTTGTTGGCTCTTTCGATCACTTCTTCAAGTGTCTTAAATTTCAAAATCTGCTGAACTGGCCCAAATATCTGTATATGAAAATAAAGTGTATGAAAAGAGGACACACTTCTGGTTATTATAGTATTCAAGACAGCTTTCCCTAATCATGAATATAAGACTATATTGGATTACTTTTTTTATTATTTAGCCTCCTAAGATGCTGCTCTGAAAAAAAAACAGGTTGTTTTTTATTTACCTCCTCCCTGGCAATGCGCATGTGGTCCTCTACATTGGAGAAGACAGTGGGCTCCAAATAGAAGCCTTTAGATGACAGTGCTTTGCCCCCACATTCCAGTTTAGCTCCTTCATTAATGCCACTCTGAATCAACTCCAGCACACGCTGCTGCTGCTCCGCACTGATCTAACAGCCAAACAGAGATCATTACACTTCACACTCCAGACCCTTCATTCACTGTGATTATAATGGACTCTTGTACTTTTCAGCTTTTTTATTTAAATGAGGCATTTCATGTCATCTCACCTGAGGTCCCTGTTCAGTGGTTGGGTCAAAGGGATCTCCCACCATCTTCCTCTGAGCCCTCTCAACGCTCTTGCGCACAAACTTGTCATATATGGGCTCCTCCACAAAGATACGGGAGCCGGCTGTGCAGCACTGACCATTATTAAAGAACACACCCTGATGGGCCTGTTCTACTGCCAGATCAACTGAAAGAGAGAGAGAGAGACTTATTAAACAACTGTCTGCATAACCAGTAAACAACACTAAGATTATATGCAACAGTCAATCATTTAAAATGATTTTAATTGTATTTAATCACAGACCTAAATAACAGGTGACAGATAAATCATTGCCTACATGCCAATGCACGTCTGAAAATAATTTATTATTACTCTGAGAGCCATAAGTTTATAGTTAAGCGGTTGTGACAAGTCTGTTCTTCTGATGTGTCTGTGTTTATGCCTACATACATGTGTGCTTGTGCATCTGTGTGGGATATTGGACACCTGGGAAAAAAGATGGACTACCAGGCTGTGGCATTTCAGGGGTTAATGGAGCAACGAAATTTATAGCCGTGGTGTGATGTGCTGGGTTGATTTACAGGGGCCACGGCGCACGGCTGCTGAAAGCATTTAAAAAGCTCTGACTTACACTTTGGTTTGGTGAGCTACTTAGAGGCACCATTTAACCAGTGTTTAGGAGGTGAGATAAAGTCATTTGCATATATATTGACTTCCCTAAAACATTAGATGTTTATCTAGATCGGGATCAGACACAGCAAGCTTTTTTCTAAAAGATCTTTGGAGATCCTGGCCTTTGATGTCATCAATAAGTGACAGAGAAGGTCTTTGGGGCAGCACCTGTGCACAAACTGTTGCAGCAGGACACCAGGAGGGCGGCCATAAAACAGTGCCTGAATACTTACAATCAGCATCTGCAAAAATGATGTTGGGACTCTTTCCCCCCAGTTCTAGCGTGACTCTCTTCAGATTGCTCTTTCCTGCTGCTTGCTGGATCAGCTTGCCTACCTGTGGATAAGGAGAGAAGAGCTACTTTAATCAATATAAACCTCTGAACACCAGTGAGGTACCTTCTAGATTCAACATTAGCTGGATGCTGCCATTAAATAAATCCAGCCCTCCCCTGACAAGGCAGCCACCACCACTACCAGCAGGTCTCTGAGCTACAGCTCACATCTTAAATATCTATTAATGCTGATGCTGGCAGCCAAGAGAATGGAATGCCCCGGTTCCTGCATGGAACAGTATCTGCTGGTTAATCGAGAACAGGAAGAGCTGACCGCACATTTGTGTAAGATGCTCAACACTGTTTGGAGCCAAAAAAATAACAGTGAAACGAGACCCCTAAAATGCATTTATTGGCTTTGTTGCTGCATAAATGAAAGCACATGTATGTGTGTGTACAACATGCAATGAAAAGGATTATTGGGCCGCTTTTGGTTTTACTCACACCGGGAATTTCTTTTACCTTATTCTACCGTTTCATAATTAAAAGTCGTTTACAGCTCGACCTTGAATCGATTTACATCCAAACAGGTTTTCACACATCTTTCCAGCAACAGTTTTACATTAGTGGCGGCTGTGAGTGCTGGCTGTAATCTCACATGCTCTTCAGGCCCGTGTAAGTGCTGCAGATTCTGCACAGCTGCTGGGTCTCAGCATTGCTTCACACCATAGAGAACATTATGCTCACTTCAAACTATTCCTTTCCAACTGTGTGTATGAGAAATAGCGTCTCGCTCTTCACAGCCAGATTAGTGCTCACAGTCTGGCGAGCCGTGTTCCCAACCATAAACAAACAGTTGTACATTCTTCCTTTCCACTAAACATACTTACTGACAGTGAATATTTTCTCTATCTGTTTATAGTAAAAATAGAAGTGGAGAGGACTGAAACAGAAAGAAACAACCCCTTCTTTTCTGACACCCTCACCTAGTAAAAAATCGAAAGCTATGCTCCTCTCACAATCTGTTAAATGTTACATTGTCCGTCCCTTACAGATAAATGTATTCCTCTGTGGTTATAATCTTTGTCCTGTTTTAAAACTAGCGTTTAGTCTAAAACGGAATTAGCGTTATAATGGTCACTTTAATAATATGAATGGGAATTTCATAAATTTAATGCTAAATTATATCTAGAACTAACACAAGTAAAAAGAAACTCATATTTCTGTTGTCAAAAGTGAAAGCCTTATTTACAAGGTTGTGGGGGCTGAGAAAACGCTGTTTTCATAAGAAAAAGAAAAACCTTAATTTGACATGCTTTTAGATTAATGAAAACAACATTACACTGCTCACTATCCACAAAGGGGCTGGACTGCATAAATACAACAGTGGGCAGGTTTCACAATACCCCGGAATCCCTCACTCCCTAATGGAGATTCTGCACAGCCCACCCCACCTCTGGCCTAGTCCTCTCTTTACACACACACCCATACTAGGATATGTGGTTTATGAGGACTATAGTTATAATGGGTTTTAAACTGTAAAAACAGTCTATTCTATCCTTTAACCCTTTCTATCCTTTAAACTTTAAGCCTATTATATCCTTTAAACTTTCAGAAAACTCTTGCCATGAAATTTGTTGTTTAAAAAAAAACACAATTTAGTATGTTTTAAGCCATTTGTTTTTTGAGGATGCAGGAAGTGTCCCTGTAAACCATGTTTACAATGTTATTCACATTACACACATTTATGTCCCTGTAAACCACAGATACTAGCACACACACACACACATACACACACACATACCCACACACAGCTGAAGTGACTCAGAGTCTGTGTATGTACACACTAGCACAGCATGAGAGACCTCTGCTGCCTAATCAAGTGTAGATTAGAGCACAGAAACCCACACAGCAGTGATGCTGCAGGCGGCTGTGCTCAGCACCAGCAGAGAGGAAGGGCAAGAGGGAGGGGTGTCTATGCTGATGAGCTTCCTGTGAAAGTCACACAGTGGAAGTGTGGGTGAAAGCGGGTGGGCTGTGTGATGTCACGTTCATGTGAGGATTCATATGACCCGTAAACACTTTCTTCCTCAGGCTCAGTCATCACATTCTTGTTTTATCAATAACATTTTGATTTGCAAGAAAGAATCAGTCATCCCAGCCACCGACACAGCTGAGAACTGGGAAATGACTTAACTGTCATTTTTTTCCACAAAGAAGAAACATGTGTTACATTTCAAGGAATGCTTTTCAAGGGTAAACGTTTGGTTTGTTTGCTGTGGAAACAACACTTCTGCTTGTACTGTTATCAGTGAGAGCAATCTGATGTTCGAACACATGCACTCTCACAAGCACACACATACACTGGGGTTTCATGTTTTTTATACATTCTATATATAATTGTTTTTATATTGTACAAATCAAAAAATAAATTTGGTCCCCATAGCATTGTAAATACCAAAGCACACAAACACATAGATTAGATTTCTATGCTTTGTGGGGACTTCCATAGACAAAATGACTTTTATACTGTACAAACTGCTGTATAAAATTTTTTTAACATGTTTAATAATACATTTCCTCATGGGGGCCAATGGTGATGATTAAAACATTTTTCAGGCTTTTCAGGCTAAACTGAATGACTTCATAAACCTTAGCACTGTTCTAAACATCACCAAATCCACTTCTAATGAATAAAGAAAAATAAGCTACATGTGTAAAGACAGATCAAAACATGTAGAGAAACATTTAGATTTATGAGTCGCTGTAATATAATAAAAGGCTTAAAGGATTCTAACCAGTGAGGCAAGTGTAGCTAGAAATAAACATTGTTTAAAATAAGTTGTCAGGGCAGAGTTATGAAGCTATCAGTGAGACCCGTTTCAAGCGGCAGATTTCGGTTCTCTATACCTAACATGGTCTGCCACATCCTCAGTCTCTACATTTCTATTAAATTTATATAGTTTGCTTCAAAGAGCTGTTCTTCCTCTAGGGCCACAGTGTAACTGTCTAATGGCTAGTGTGAAGGGCTGAATCAGAAGGGAAGTCATTACTAAGTACATACTGGACACTTATAAAGCTATTTATGTGTAAGTTTGGCACAACATTAACAGTATATACTGGGTGGGGGGCGGCTGGTCTGTGGTGCCCTTTTCTCGCTTCTCTTCGGTGCTTATAATGGACCACCTGTGGATTAACATCTGACTCCCACATTTATTGAAAACCTGTTTATTAGAAATGATTTTGGAAAGCCAGGTGGTCCAATAAGCATTTCCTGGTGTGAGAGCCGAGACTGCAGACCTGCAGCCCCCTTTTATTAAAGCTATCCAGCATCCTCAGGCCACACATTATAGTGACACACTACATTCGCTGATTCAATGAGAGCCAGAGCTCATTGTACCACTATGTCACACCAGTGGAAATGAGGGAAGAGGGTGTGATTCTCCCATTCGTCCGATAGGAAAATTACCTCAGTCGATCCTGTGAACGCCACTTTGTCTATGCCCATGTGCGAAGTAATCGCAGCTCCTGCAGTTGGCCCATAGCCTGGCAAAATATTGACGACTCCTGGTGGAAACCCGGCCTGTCAAAACAGTATGAAAGGAAAAAGATTTAGAAGAGACTTGAGCCAAGAACACCACAGGCCACGGAGGGGGAATCCAGACCCACCCCGACCTCCCTACGGGCCTTGTGGAAGACAGGATGGACAGAACATCAAAAGGAAGAGGAGATAGTAGGCCTCCCTATACCACAAAAAGGGAGAGGCAGAACAACAGAAGTTTGGGTGCAGTGGAGAGCGACACAAAGAATGAAAGAAATGAATTATGAAATTATGAATGTGTTCATGTTTGTGTTGCACCACTTTGATCATTTTACTATTGTATTATGAATGCAGTGTGGTCGGTATAGATTTTGCCAAGTATTGCAAATATTTCCTTCATTATGTTTTTTTTCTTTGATGGTATTTTAATTGTATTGTGTGTGAATGCTACGTTAGTTTAGCTGTACCTCTTTGATCAGGGCACCGAGATAGAGGCAGGTGAGTGGGGTCTGCTCAGCAGGTTTGAGGACAACAGTGTTTCCGCAGCTCAGCGCTGGTCCCAATTTCCATGCTGTCATCACCAAGGGGAAGTTCCACTGTACAGACATAGGTCAAGAACTTACTGTGGGAGCTCGTCTGAATAAGCTCATATCTTTGATTCTGGAGAACATAACTCCTTCACTAATGACTTCAGACTCCTGCACACTCATTCATATGCAAGCAGAATGTTTTTCAGCAGAGTTACACAATGTTCTGTATCACCTTAAACGTGTGTCTGACATCCTGTGTATTGGTCAATAACCCAAAAAACGGAAACCATTTTAATTTAGACAGTATAATGAGGAATATTATAGCCCTGAGGAATCATTTGATAACAGAGTACAAGTGAAGTGTGTAACTTCTTGTTTTTCTCCTCTGACACAGACGTCTGAAGTATTTAACTCCTTCATTCCTTCGAATTTTTATCTATTTGTCATACAAGTTTTTCAGTTCCTGGGTTGTATAGTTCTCTCTTTAGTTTCTATTTCTGTCTTTCAGCCGCTTCCCCTGCCTGCCTTTCTCATTATTTTTCTTCCCCTTTTTATCTGTCCCCCCCTTTCTGGCATTGGCCGTGACCTCCTTCTGCCAGCCTGTTGAGCCAATCATACAGTGACCAATAAGAACCTCACACTCCCAGTAACCTGTGCAATATACTTTTAAAACTCCATGAGCTGATTTGACAAGTATGTCTTTGCCGTGTTGCAATATTCTCTATTAAAAGTTGAAACAGAGGGCTTGTCTCCTGTTTTTAAATAGCATTTACTTTAGGTCACAGCCATGAACCTGACTTGCTACTTGCTATTGCTATTCAAAGCAAGGCAATGTAAGGTGAGGGACATTCTTGTTTTACAAAGCATTTCATTTCATAAAATAGGTAAGTGCAGAATTTGTTATCATATAATTTCATTCACATAGTAACAAAACAAGCTTGTTGCCACTTTTAAAAGTGTTCAAATAATTACCATCAAAGGCTGTCAGTGGTGAAAGGAAACTTTTTAAAGAAAAAAGGCAGAGAACTCACAGGAACAATCTGTCCACACACTCCAATAGGCTCATGTTTGGTGAAGGTGAAATATCCTCCATCTGTATGACAGAAAGAACAAAAAAATAGTCAGAATATTTCAACACACATGCTGTCAAATACAACATTTGACCTGTTGCTGGTTTATAGCAGTAAACGTTTATGAGATGGAAACTCTACCAAGAAAAATAATTGCAAAAAATCATAACACTCAATATGGCGGCAGTGGGAATGTTTATACTTAATGCTCACCAAATAAATCATTGACTGATGAAGTTCCTTGTCACAAGTGACAAGAACTAAAGTCCAGGTGAAATAAACTAACTCTACCAGACATTATACAATGAACCCAGAAAAATTAAAACCTTCACAAAATGATTCTTGTGGCATCAGAACCAAGGAAGTCATACAAGCTGAGAGTAAGTGACATTTTGAGTGTCAAAAGACACATTTTTCCCTGTCAAAAGAGTTCTAAACAGGTCTACAATAAGACCCACTTTTGTTTTAGGGTAACATGGAAAAAAAATGCGATCACACCATTCCTTGCTGTGGAAACATGCAGTTGGCGTAAAGCATCTGGAAGAGAGGATCGCCAACGATTCATCTCACTTGGTGGCCAGATAAGAGAAAGCCAAAAACACACATTCTGTTTGTTTGTGCTGTAATTCTATTACAGATGAGATTGGAAATGAAATAAAGCAAATCACTGTGAGTTCCCACTATGCAAGTTTGGTTTAGCAACACAACAAAGACACAGAGCTGAGCTCCAGCACTGAAAGGGGGATTTACAGTTCTCCTTCATTCTTCATTTTTATTTTCCCTGCTGTGAGAATCATATCATAACAGCGTGGAGCAGCATAGCTGCTTGTTTGTGTAAGATGAGAGAGTGAGAGAGAGAGTATGAGACAGACATTATCAAATAAGTGTGTTTGAAATCCAGAGTAGTGAAATTGGACGTTATGGTCCAGAGTTGTGCGATATTACAGTTGTGTAGAGCTTTGAAACTAGAGTGAGACAATCTGAAAGTGATGGTGACAGACAGTGCTGGAATGCACAATAATTACACGGACGCCCGACAGCAGACACCTCTCTCTCTCTTCCCGTTTCTTCTCTCCAGCTCCTGTGGCCCATGTGATGGGGGGCCCCTTAGGGCGGCTCCATGATCTCCCCCGAATACACATACTTGCACACTAATGGCTGCACCGTGACATCAGAGTTGCAAGTCTGCTGCTGTCCCGTAGTCTCCAGGCTCCCTGCCGCGTTCCTTTCAAACAACTAAATTAGCCAGAACAGACCCCCAGTGCCCCCCTGTGCCCCGTAGTGCCCCCCCGGCCCCGTAGCTGTCACTGTGCTCCACCGATGGCAGAGCTCCACAGGAGGGCGGCCATTAGCACTCAGATTTATAACTGTTACGGGACCTCGTCTGTTTACCCTCAGTGCACCTCCATAACCCCACAACATCTCCTGCAGGCCTCCGAGAAAACACAGCTCCAGCCCAGCTCCAGTCTCTAGCCTAATGTCTCTCAGCTCAAGGTCAGACTTGAGCTGAGAACAAGCATAAACAGCCCCTAAAATTTCCTGGACCTTCACCAAACGTCATGATTTCTTTTACATAATGAAAATTTCCATTGTTCTTTGCTTTCCAAAAGTTCTGTTCTGCATTGTTGACTGTCTTGAAAATTAGTGGTATTTTCGTCTAATCATTGCTGTTTATACGAGTGACATTGATTATGTGTGTATATGATGTACCTCACCCTATGGTGAAGACTAATGACAAGATAAATATTATCTTACCAGTAGGAATTGTGGAACCATGGATCTTGTCTGCCCATCCAGCAAAATATCGAAAGGTCTTAATGGTTCCCTGAAGGTCCACAAAGAAGGAGGGGAGGAAGGGTTTGCCGCTGTCCAGAGACTCCAGGGTCTGGGAGGAGAGAGGGCAGTTGAGACAGTGTGGGCGGGTAATGAAAAATCGCTCATAGGGATTAAACCCGACACCCCCCATGCTGCATTTAGACTTAACTAAACTCTTAAAGCACACACTTTACATCTGCACCCCTAGTGAAACGCGATACTCATATAGCCATCACCAGAGACCTGCCTTTGTTATCTCTGCGTCAGCCAGGCATGATTTCTTATCGCTGTGGGATTAGATTGATATAAAGAATGATTGTAACCACATGGACATCGCGTTTTTCTTTCAAAGCAATTCACTCTGACACTTGTTCAGATCCGGACAGAGAAAATCTCTTGTTTCAGTCCATTTAAGACAGAGTCTAAACCGTAACATGAAAGAGATTTATTCAAAATGGCCACAGAACACTGGAGAGACACACACAAAGATAAACATAGCACTCTTGTTTCTGAATCTGTCTCCTCAGACACATCTTTGTGAGTGGGAAGTAAAAGCAGATGTCTACAGCGGAAGAAAGCTGGAGATAAAAGCTCATCATGGCATGACACCAAACCTTTCTTTTACAATCCACTCCAAATTTAAGTGATCGTTAGCACCCAAAGGTCATGTGTCCCACCCCAGTGTTGTCGTCATTGTGCATTTCAGACATTTGCAGAACAAATCAAAATTGTTAAAAAAAACTAAAGCTTTTGCCATGAAGCTTCAATAAGCCCAAGCCTGATGGACATTTTCACTCATTAGACACTTGCTTATTGTTATGAGCGTCTTTGTCTGCTTAAATGGCTCTGTCCCTTTAAATCTGATTTTTTACTCAGCCAATACTGGCACTGATTGACTAAAAAGACACTTAGTTTTTAGTTTGAGAACCACTGGCTCATGAGTGAAGGTAATAGTTAAGGGGAATAAATATAGAGAGATTTAATAGGTCAGACAAGTTGAATAAACAAAGCCAATTACCAGATCACCTAAATACCTAAAAATGTATTGCAGTGTTGCAATGAACTGGATGTAATATATTTTTTATTTAATGTAATATTTCTACATAATAATTAATATTTAAAATCTTTAACGCTACTTGTTTTAAAATACCAAACAAAAAATGTCTCTCCTGGACAAAAATGACTACAGATCTATCTACATCTATATTTATTGTTTGTTGTAGGGTGGCATGGAATACTCACAGCAAGATAAGTCCTGTCTCTCTCCACCAGGTCAGCCAGTTTAAACAACAGCCTCCCACGTTCAGATCCGTCCATCTTTCTCCATACTGAACCCTGAGAGAAGGCCGAGCGAGCAGCCTGCACGGCTTTGTCCACATCAGCCTAACACAGAGAGAGAGAGAAACAATGGGAGGAGAGACAGAAGAGAGAGCTCTTAATGATATAACCGTCTCCTGTAAACAGGTGTTTGTCCACCTCTGGGACAAATTAAATCAATCCATTCCGGATGGGTCTCAATGACTTCCCCAGTCGCACGTTTAGCGGGTCTCCGTTTCCTGTATCCATTCTGGGTTTCCACACGTTGTGCTTGATTTACAGAGAGGAACTACAGCCTCTAGCTTGCTTAACCACATTAGACTAAACTACAGCTCCCACCCCCGGCCTCCAATTCTGGATGCTCATTTATGCTGAGTGAAGGCTGAAAGTGAGAAACACAATAGCTGTGCTGGATGACTAAATGTAGTCCAACAGAGCAATTGTGCCAGACCTGGTTGTGCCAGTCATTCCGACCATACACCAATATACACATTTGCTGACAAACACGCATGCATGGTTAAAAAAGCACACCCACCTTGTCTGCCTCCTGGACATCACAGATTTTCTCTCCTGTAGCCGGATTACATGTGGAAAAGACTTTACCGCTCACAGAATCATGCCACTCGTTATTAATAAAAATCTACGGAAAGAAAAGAGAAAGATTTTTTTATTTATCTTCTTTGCAATAGTGCTAAATCTTTTCCTATTTTTTGTATTAAAATGCATTCCCATACTAACATTTATTTTTAACGCTGTTATTTTAACGTTCAGTTTTTTTAAAGGAAAAATATTTGACCAGACAGAAAAATCTTTAGACTGATGAGAAATCGCAGTGATTTAGTTCATGGTGAAACACAGATGAAGGAGAGAGAGAGTCGTTCTCCCCCTGTGTGTTTCATAGTTGTGGTGTGAGAGGAATCTCTGGGAACTGTGTGCTATTGCAGGGCTGCCCAATATCACTCTCTTGGGAGTGATCCAGCAACCAGACAGAAAGAGGTGGGGGAAAGGAGAGATAAATCCCTATCAGACACACTCACACACACAAGTGAATATGTACAAGCACACGCAAGCACAGAGATACACACAGACACAAGTTTCACAACATCACTGCTCGTTTACGAGATCATAAAACACGTGCCGCGCTCTGGCTCTGGTGATGAGTTAAAAGACCGTTAAACAACAGCCTCAGATTCCAAAAGATGGATTTTTTAAGATCAATAAAAAAGAAAGGAAAAATATTTTTTTATACACAAATTTTGTTTTCAAAGAACACAAAGTGCGTGTGTTACAGTTCGCGGAGCCAAATAAAGTGTGATTTCAATATTGAATTAAAGACTCATGCTTACAGACTCATACACACAGACCAATGGGGATGTCTGACTTTTTAACAAAACTGTTTTTATATCAGTGACAGTTCAGGTGACTCTGACAGATAAGGTGTTATTACAATGTCTGTTGGCTCAGAGCTACACATGTACATATTTACTCTTCCTGTCATCTTTGAAGGGGAAGAGGTTTAGTTCAAAGAAAGCACAGAGCCGGGTTCAAGTGTACCGCTGCCCTGGGCCTCTTCAAACTCTACAACATGTTTACTAATGTAAACTTACAGACTTAAGTACAATTTAATTGGCTGTAAACTCTTAGGAATGTTTTCTTTAGAACAGGTATAAAATGCCAGTTGACTTAGAGGTGGTTCAAAAGTCACTCCCACTCTTTTGCTGAATCTCCCCTGAAAATTGGCAGGAATAAATCACTTGTGGACGGGGTAGGTATCAGCCTGTACCATGCTGGTTCCTCTGCAGTACATTTACATTAGACCCTTCTCTCTGTCTTTCTAATTCTTCCTCACCTCTCCACCACCCTCCTTCCTCACAGGCCTCTTGCATTAAAGGGCCACCTTAATCTGACTCTCATTTGGTGCACTTCATAAAAGTGTCAGTGGCCTCGTCGAGCTGAGGGCCCATTACAAAAACAGAAAGACCCGTAGAGGAGCGAATTAGTTTTAAAATTTATAGGGGCCACTGTAGTGGAATGCCCTAAATCAGGGGCTGACTGTGACAGACCAGTGGGCCGGGGAAGAATGCAGACGGTGGGCAGCTTAATGCTCTTCGTAACCCCACACTTATGGCACCCCGGAATGGAGGAAAGGGGAATGCTGGGTGAGCGGCGGACTGGGCCACCATCTAAATCACAACTAGAGAAAGACGACCATTAGAGGCCATTTGGCCCAGTCTTCCCTGAGCTCTGGGGGCTCTCTGACTTTTGTCTATTCCCATTGAGAAACTTGATAAAGAGCGACAGGGCGGTGCAGTAAATCAACTCTCAAGGTTTCTTTATACTTGTGCTTTGATTAAAGAAAAGGGATAAGAAAGTGCAAAAGTGCAGAAAATCATATCGATCACTGTGCCCCTGCTGGATGCTTTGGTGCAGCCAAATTGAAAACATAGTAGAGTTTGTTTGAGGCACAGGACGAGCATAGAAACAAGAAAGGAACAAGTTGAGTTGAATTTGAAGACTAACTGCCTAGTTGTGACAACTAGATTTTGTTTACAACAGCAGGGGGCCTAAAAGATTATTATTTTGTAAACAAAAACACTTGGGGCAATACACAAACAAAAAGAGAATGCCTGTTTGGAGCGTTGCCACTTCATCCTACGCTAACACACTGTATGTACCACAGCCTGTTACGAAACGGACGGAGTGTGGATAGGTTGGGTTTTTATGTTGAGGCCACAGCACAAGACAGCTGCAAACATTTAGAATCACCCCATGTTTTTTATTCAAGCTGTCAGTCTCTGTGTGCTGACTGCTCTCGTCTGCAAAGCTAATTAGATGGCGAGATATGCAGCGCCTATCACAAACAGATTGTGGAAGAGGAACCCGCGGCACATGATGACAGCATTACTATGCTTCTCCTTATTGCTGAGACTTTTATCAGTATTATTACTTCACACAGGAAAGGGGGTTATCGCCCACAAAAGCAGGAGGTCAACTGTTCCTCTGGGAATGATAGAGCTGGAAGGACATGCTGAAGAGGAGACTTGAATGACTCTAGCAGTTGCAGAATGCTGATTCGTTTCTCATCTGCCCTAGCAAGCTCTCTGGAGGTTTTGCACAACTGCAGGAGGAAGCGGAGCAGGAACGTAATGGAGATGATGCCAAAGCTCACGCTACAGCAGTGAAACATCTGTTTGGCCGCCAGCACCTTCTGATGGCTCAGACATTTAATGGCAAACTGTTCTTGGCCATTGTAAAAATGACAATGTAAATATATTCAAGATATTCAAGAGCCAGACGAATCCTAACAGGGCACCTGCAGCTTTGGTCTCGGTCTGCACAGGAAATTTCATATCCTTTCCAAAGCAGCTCACTTTCAAACTGTAACTGGACACACTACAAGCTGTTGATAATTACTGATGTTACAGGAGACGAGGGGAGCTTAAGGTATGGGAGTCTTTTTAGGAATGTAACTCATTGCAATTACCATAGTGGAGAATTATTACAGCATATATTACCATACAGTACAGGTGCACTCTCTTTTCAGTCTGAATTTCCAAAAAATGTCCACCTGTGTGTCTGGACTTGTGGGCCACTGGGAGACACCTTACCAGCGGCCCGCAGTCCAAGGTACGCACCAGGGAAAAATTTAAAGGCTAAAGTTTCTTTATTCCTCACAGATCCTCACTCCTTACTCCTAACAGAAATCATGTCTATGGTGCCCAAAACCTAAAAAAAACCATGTGCGTGATATGTGCTGACATTTTAAAACAATTAGGAAGACCGAGCATGATATTGCTAATCATATAAAGACAAATAGCGCCTTTTGTCCCTGAGAAAAAAGAAAAACAGTCAAAGGGCCAAAGATAATCAATGAGGGAGATGTGAAGAGAATAAGGAAGGGGGGAAGTATAAGTCAAAGCAAAAGAGGGTGAGAGAGAGTGTCCTCACTGTGCTGCTTACAATAAATCAAGACTCTCAGTGTATGTGCTGCTCCGGCTGCTGTTTGATGTGCAGAAATGGTGGGTTTTGAAGTGAAAAACTCCAGAGGTATAGGACAGGCTCTCGTAAGCCAGGGCCACTGACCCTAACAGTGAGACGCAGCCATATATTACACCCTGCTGGACAGCTTCTAGAGCAGAAAACCCCCCGACTCCCATCTGTACTATCTCATGCACTGACGGATTGATGGGGCCTACCTCATTCACTCAAGCTGTCTCCCAGATTAGCTTACAAAAGTTCTCACTTCAGGAGACACTGCTGTCCTGTCTGGATGTTTAAGCCCTTAAAATATAAAGACATGTTCAACAAGTGGCTATCAAGTGTCTTCTTCCCCATGAGATTCTCAGTAAGTAGTTGCAGACCCCATCACTTTTGTTACAAATACACATTACGAATATTAATAAACCACAATCACTGGTAAAACCTACATTTTATTTTATACTACTTAAATACAGAGATATTTGGATTATACCAGTTTGTCAGCTAAACAATAAGCGGTTTAAGTATTTATTTATTTTCTGAGTGACGTAAAGTCCAATGCACAAATCATGTGAAGATGTATCACTTTGAGAACATATATAACAACTGTAAGAGAGAATACAAACTACAACTTTAAATACATATGACTTTCCATATTATTTTTATATAGGGAGTAAATCAATATTTTAACTGATGACAATTACGATGGAAAACTAAATATGAAATGCACAGCACAAGAGAAAGCTAGAGAGTAACTACACATGAGAGTAACTCATGTTCTCTTTCAGAATCTGTTTTACTTTTCTGTTATAAGAACATCATCACCCTGCCTGTTGCAATCCAACACCTCTCTCAGAAAGACTCTTGGGTCCCAAACAATTACACTGATACACACACCTATCAGCAAAACCTTTCCTTTCTTTTCCCTCTTCCATCCAAGAAGAAAACAAGAGAAATCATCTATAACCAGCCATCAATGGTGACAAATTTATGGCTTCCTTAGTGTCATTATCGGCCCAGTGGGCCAGCACATGTAGAGAGACCTCCTTCAACAGAGCAGCTCTCCCGTGACCAGTCAAACACACACTCTATGCACACTCTGCTCCCTCAACCAGCCGCTGTGGTTGAGGCTGCAAGATTCCATAAAGTTATAAAGTGTATTATGCTTCTAACATGGGTGTTTATAATTATCCACCGAACAACAGGACTTTGACAATATGTGTAAATGATAACTGGAAGCTCAACTGTAAAAGATCAATGGCAGAGAAGCAGAGAGATAAGTTTCATATCACTGCTTTTAATCTTAAGTCTCTCTCTCTCTCTCTCACACACACACACACACACACAGTTGCAGGTGTAGTGGCAGTCGCATAATGAGCACAAACATTAAAATGTACCGGTGGGGTGAAAAGTTTACTGGGGAGGACAAAGGCCATGTTTTTGCCATCATAACTCATTCAACTGTCGTTTTACTGTGCAAGGAACACAGTCAAACTGTTGTGGCATTGTACTAGGCATGTAAAAAACAAACAAGCAAGAAAACACTTCAATATATTGTAAAATGTTTTTTTGTAAAAGGATATTACCACATACTGTTAATATTATAAATTATTAAATTACAAAAAATACTCCTAAAACCAGTGGCAATATTACTGTCATGGGGTCAGATGAGGAGATGCCGCCCATCACCACATTTCATAACTATTATGATATGTAGATGAACTGAATATTTGCCACAGCCTCTGTTTCTGTTTAAAAGCAATACTGTTTTTGTAAATACCAGAACTAAACATGACACATGTTTGACAGTGACACAGGCATGAGAAGTTAAATATGCCCATTATGATATTTCCATAATGCAGAGCCTCTGGCATTCAGCACTGCTCATTAACAACACAGAAAGAACAATTTAAGAGTTCTCCAAGGAGAGTTGCTACAATGATTGAACCTAGACTTACACAAATAATAAAAACTTGGCTCTGTGAGAATAGCATTGAATTGGCATGTTTGGACTTTTACATCAGAGCCTGTGCTGTGCTGCACCAGGCACACAACATCAAATATAAGCAATGAGGTGGGGGATGGAGGGAAAGAGAGAGAGACAGAGAGAGAGTCTTGAATCTTGAGAGAGAGAGAGAGAGAGGGAGTTGTGTGGAGGGAGTTTACATCACTAATGCCCCACACACCTACTGTATGAAGTAGGTACTCACTGGATCATTCAAATTCCATCTCACACTCTGCATTTGAAAGAAAACCAGAGGTGAGAGGAAGCAGTTACTTTCATGACCTTGGCAGACGCAATGCAGCTTACGATGCATTCACAATATACATTTTATGTATATTTATGTAGTATGTGTATTCCCTCAGAACTGAACCCATGGCTGTGGTGTTGCTGCCGCCATACGCTGCTAGTTAAGGTACAGAAAGACTCTGTGGCAGGAGATGCAGGGTGTGTGTGTCACAGGTGTCTCCAGTTCTTGCTCTGAATGAACTTTGCTGTCATTACCACAGTGATTATTGCCTGTACTGCACTTTGCCGGGTTAATCCATTCATCTCACAGCTATAAAATTATTACAGTTAAAAGCAACCAAATTCAAAGGGAATCTAACCAACAACACAAACTCATTCTCATTTTATGGAATAAAACAGCACTTCTCGGATTTTAAAGAAAGTATAAAATGAAATGAATTAAAAGCATACATAGTGTCTTAATGTTGTCTAAACTTAGATTT
>JBAJNP010000997.1:0-72103 GCA_036877545.1 Yasuhikotakia modesta | reverse complement strand
TAGTTTTTTACAACCTGTGCTCTGTTCTCGCTCTGCATCTGTCTGTGTGTGTGTGTGTATGGTTTGTGTGTGTTTTGTGTTTGTGTGTGTTTTGTGTGTGTGTGTGTGTGTATGGTTTGTGTTTGTGTGTGTTTTGTGTTTGTGTGTGTTTTGTGTGTGTGTGTGTATGGTTTGTGTTTGTGTTTGTTTTGTGTTTGTGTGTGTTTTGTGTGTGTGTGTGTATGGTTTGTGTTTGTGTGTGTTTTGTGTTTGTGTGTGTTTTGTGTGTGTGTGTGTATGGTTTGTGTTTGTGTGTGTTTTGTGTTTGTGTGTGTATGTTTTGTGTGTGTGTGTGTATGGTTTGTGTTTGTGTTTGTGTGTGTTTGTGTGTGTGTATGTTTTGTGTGTGTGTGTGTGTGTGTGTGGTTTGTGTTTTGTGTGTGTTTTGTATTTGTGTATGTGTGTTTTGTGTGTGTTTGTTTTGTGTGTGTGTGTGTGTGTGTGTATGGTTTGTGTTTTGTGTGTGTTTTGTATTTGTGTATGTGTGTTTTGTGTGTGTGTATGGTTTGTGTTTTGTGTGTGTGTGTGTGTGTGTTGTGTGTGTATGTTTTGTGTGTTTGTGTGTGTGTTTTGTATTTGTGTATGTTTTGTGTTTTGTGTGTGTGTATGGTTTGTGTTTGTGTGTGTGTTTTGTATTTGTGTGTGTGTATGTTTTGTGTTTGTGTGTGTGTGTGTGTGTGTTGTGTGTGTGTGTTTTGTGTTTGTGTGTGTTTGTGTGTGTGTGTGTGTGTGTGTGTGTGTGTGTGTGTTTTGTGTCATCTGCTGCAGTGACTGTCAGAGCTGGTCTCTGCATGTTTAGAGTCTCACACAGATGACAGCGGGAATTTCTTGAGCTTAAACTCAAACGTGTGTCATGCCAGCATCTCGTGTGCCTCTCCTCTGTATTTCATTGTGTGTGAGGAGGGGCTGCATATTAAATGACATGCGTTACTCAAGCTTCAGTGTCTGAACTGAGTTTCTCTACAGCTGCAGTGGGAAAAGCCCTAAAAGCAGAAATAAGAATATTTCATTCTTAATAAGTCTCATAATAACGTCCAGCATGATTAAATGTTTTAGCTTTTAAATCTGACTGGTTTGTTTTATTTTATTTGTCTGTGTTTTATGATTTTGTTTTTGTTTTGTATCATGAAAGGTTTCCATGAGTGAATCATATTTTCCTCCAATATCTGAATGTCCAGTTTTCAGCATTTCCACGGTTTTGTCAAACCTGGGAATATCAGAACATTTTAATTGTCAACTCTAGTCCAGGGAAAAGTCATTGAAATGAATGCAGCTTATGCAAAGTAATTCTTAAAATGAATGCTAAAATATATTACATTTCGATGTGCCTTCTTTGTACAATAATTTATAAAACAATACAGCAAACAAAACTACTGGGAGGTCATGGAATTTACCTGGTCAAAAAACATGGAATCTGATCTGTCACCTCTGCCACCTGATGGCTTGATTTTCCTCATTCACACGTAAATACAACAAACAGAGACACATGGAGTCCAATCAGATCTTTCTCTCCATGCCTCTGTTTGTGTTTTTCCCATGATTCTGTTCCTTCAGCAGAAGATGCTGAATGCAAAAGATCCACCTGGTGCAGCTGATCTGCTTTTATCTCCCCTGAATTCAGAAGGGAACAACTGTTCCTCATGCAGGGATCTGCAGGGACGCGGCCGTGTCTCAGGTCAGTGCTGCGTTCAGCCACATGTTGTGATATGAAGGAGCGTCTATAGTTGTTCAACTAATTGCACGATAAAAGCACTGTGAGCGCTTTGAAGTGTAAAGTGCAGTTGTCAGTGGCTTTGAAGGCAATGGTAATTGTCATTTTGATTGCTCCACAAATCAGACGCCGGACACATGTTGCTCTGTGAGGCTGCTCCCCTTCCCTGTGCTTGATCTCACTGAAGACACGCTGCCCAGCCGCAGAACAAATGGCTCGCTGCGTCACATCTGGAGATTGTAAGTTACTCATGTCATCTGTAGTCATTAGCTTGAGGTGATAAACCTGCATGTCTCTCCAGACCCTCACCATCATTTCTAATGTCATGGGGACGCGATTCACCCCCTAAAGCATCTGCAAGTGTTTGTGCAGGTCTGTTTATGCCCCATGTGTTTTCAGTGTGTTTGTTTGGCTAACAGCTCATGGCAGCATCACAGTGCAGCGTAACACAACGTTCTGCAACAGAATAATGGGAGTTTTATAATATTTTATACAGAAACAGAGTCCTGACGGTTAAACAGTTTCCTTCGGTGGAAATAACCATCTGCATAGAAGTTTGATCCCAGTTAACAGGGAACATTCTCAGAAAATTGGCTGTGTTTCCTAAACGTTATCTCAAAGTTATTAGAAAGTTATTGGAGTAACATTAGTAGAACATTTTTTAAAGTTATATATCCTGAAAAACATTATTCTTAAAGTTGTTAGTGGAACAAGTAGGTAGGAAATAAATTCTTAAATTAAAGCCTAAAATTGTTCGCTGGGATGGTCCTGATGTAAACATGAACAGTTCTCACTTCTGATTCTGCTTCAGTGTTTGGTGTGCAGCCCTGCTGTGCTCTGGCCCTGCAGTCTAACTTGCTCCGGGGCTTTGCGATAAAAGCGGACATTTCCGCGGCTTGACTCCACATAATCTGCGACGCTGTTTTTCTCACTTATTTGATTGGAGAGTTGGTCCCTTTGGTCAGAGATGCCTCTTGAAGTTGGGGGTTTTGGTAAACGACTTCCTTGTTCCTGAGCGATCTCTTTGACTTCTGTTAAAACCAGGTGCTGTGCCTCTGGGTAGAGTTTAAATGCAGTAAGTCTTCACCCAAAATAAACCTGTATCCTGTAATGTTGTGCTCCTCTGGGCATCTGTTATCCTGATTTATCAGGGAAGACAATTGAATTAGCAAGTAAATGAACAACGTGTGCACATGTGGATCAGAGCCGCCCAGCTAACGCAAGAATGTCATTTAGTATTTGTTTAATGTTATATATCAATTAAATTATTCTTATTGTTAGCTGAAGATTTTAAAAAGTTTGAATAATGTTCTTATAACCATGTTTGTCATTTATGATGTATTTTGTTTATGTGATTAGTAATTCAATGTAAATGTATCATCATTATTAATGCTGTTATCCAGACTTTTATTTTGAAGTGACAGAGTGGCTTTATAACTGTAGCTGAGGCTGAACAATTGTTCTGTTGTCATTACAAATAAATGTATTGCACAGGCTTAAATGAATACATAACTTTATTTAAATAAATGCTTTGTCATAACAAAAAAGGACAAAGGTTAAAAGAGTACATAAATTACAAGTAGAATAAATATTACACAGTGATATTCACTTTCTTAATAATTTGAACTTTTTTTCTTTTTAAATTTTTATTGGATTTCATTACGAGTTTCATTAAGTCCTCCAGCCATTAATGGCTCTTTCTCATGCCGATTCCAGACACATTTAGATGATCAATCATCAAGTCTTTTCTCATCCATAAAAAACAAAAACTTCAAGAGAGAAAGAAAAAGCTGTTATGCATTGAGAGAAGAATCCTGTCATTACTACTGTAGTGTTTGTCTACACAACTGATGCAGGACACAGAATCTGATGACAGCAGAAAAGCATCAGGCTGTATCCTGGCAACTGATCATTTTTAACACCTTATTACAAATCAGAACAGATTAAAGTCACAGCCAATGAAATTCCATTCACATCTGATGCCCAGATGCTTTTCAGCCGTAGCGCATCGTCTTGGAAGGTTCAGTACTGGACTGGAGAAAACGTCAATGACAGGGTTCAGCCGCTCAGTGTCAGTGAAGGTTTCTGCTCGTCTGTCTGAAACTACGGTGATGTTGTGTGTTGTGTCTCTGATGGAGGAGTGGAGCTCAGCACCAGATCAGTGTGAGATCCCTTAAAGGTACAGCGCCATTAAACAAAACTCTCATGTTATTCCAAAGCTGAATTTTTTTATTGTTTTGTGGAAAGATGCTTTTATTTTAATAGCTTTATTTTTTATAAAAGACTTTCTATGCATTAAAATTGAGAATCAAATCATTATAGTAACTGACAGAGCAAACACAGTAAATAGATCCTTATGAACCAATTTTATGACACTTTTATGTTGCTCTGATGTTTGACAGTCCCAATTCATTGTATTTGCCTGAAACAACAACCACAATTTTTCACAGGGTCTCTGTCTGTGTTCCATGACAAAAGAAAGACAAGCAGGTTTGGAAAAACATGAGGGTAAACAGTGACGTTTCATGTTTGAATGCACTGTGTCTTTAAGATAGATGGAGAACAGACTGTGTTTGGTGTGACTGTCACGTCCACTGAATGAAGATGTGGTTTCAGACTGGCAGGTCTCAGTTTGAGGTCTGATCCTGAACTATACCTGAACTGAGACTTTTTAGAGACGGCAAGAAATGTGTGGCAGGGTAACAGTTTAAGTGCAAGCTGCTTTAGTGATGTAGGAGGGCATTCAGCATGAATCAGAACTGAGACTTACTAAGAGACTGAGTATTAAATGTTTCATGGCCCCTCCGGCTGTGAGTCTATGATCATTTGGGTTCCTGAAGTATGATCCAGACAGACCCATTGTGGCTTCACTCACTCCCCAGAGCTGAGTAAGTCTGTCTGTTATACGTCCAGCTTGATTGACATAAGTCATTAAAATACACTAGTAAGAAATGACACACATTTGCAGTCTCAAACGTCAGCTTATTCATAAAGAGAAATAACAGTAACTGAGCTAGTGAGATGTTTGTGACTAAGATCTGTCTTAGCCTGACCACAGGATGTGATTTTTGATAGCTGCTTGACGTACAATGTGGTTTAATGAGTTCTTACATCTGATCTGCTGCTTTATTTGAACGCAACTGAGGTCCTTCGTCAATATAACAAGTTAATCTTGTTTTACTCCCCTTGGCTACTTTCACGTAACTATTCAAATGTATTTGCATGTAGGAAAGGCACTGAGACACATGCACAGAAACTCAAGCGTTAATCGACGCTGTAGTGAAAGTAATTTCTGGTTGCACCGCGTCTCTTACATAATAAACATCTATGAGATACAGAAATATAACAAACAACCAATGAAACATCCAGTCATTGTGCTGGCCTGAATATCCAAAGCGGGTCATCACTGATTGGTGAACAGTCAGAGTGGGCGGAGTTTAGAAAGTGGTCAGACCTGCATTCAAATGACCAAGTTCTGGAATTATGCAAACTCACAATATGCTAAAACACACAACTCCTCTCCTAGGCACCAGGTCATTGGGTTTGTTTGTTAAAGAAACAGAAAAAAGAGAAAAGAACAAAAAACACATTCAGTATTTGAAAGGTAATTTACCAAAGTTACACCTGTTTGAGTGAAACCACATGGTCACATGGCTCATGAAACGGCTGTTGAAACCTCAATGAAGTCAAAAGAAACAGCATAAGTTCATTAGAAAAATAATTCAAACAAAAGAACATTCCAGAGAGAGAATCCATCGCTCTTCACGATGAACATCCGTCCGAAGTTTAAAACACAAATGCTAGAAGCGTACATGGATTGTAACATCTGCCTCAATTTTAACTTAGACCAGATGCCCTAATATCTGATAATGTTCAAGAATGTCTTTCTCTTTTCTGTTTTAAGACCTGGGCAGCAGTAACTGTGTATGAGGAGAACTCTGACTGATGTCTGATTTAACCTGTAGGACAGCAGCTGTTTACAGGCACGCTGGCGTGTGGTACGTACTACAGTCTCCACAGTCATACAGACACTGAAACTGATTTTGACTAGAGGGTTTCTGGTTTTCACTGCTGTGTTGAGGGAGGGATACGCTATGAAGACAGAAAGGCTTTGTGTTTTTGGAAGCGATCACTGTATTTCATTGTTCACACGTGCACACGCAAACACACGCTTGTATGAACATGCATTGCACATGCATACACACTGAATTTGGTGAAGTTACACATTTTCAAGCAGGTTCCCCAATGAGTAAGTGCTTTGACAGGACCAGACGCCAGGATTTGTTTTTCCCTTTTCTTTTGGGAAACACAAAAATAGTGTTTTTTCAATGGTAAGAATTCCTGCTACTTTGGAATTCATACTTTGACAGCAAAAGTCCACAAGAGCCCTGTTTAATCTTTATCATGCCATATGTGCTTTTTTTTAAAAGTTTTTTGTTTTTTCTTAACTTTTAACAAACAGTATGGTGTTCAAATGCCAGCAGCTATAAAAATATATCATTGCATGTATATATTTTTTACCATTTGTGCCGGATCTCAGCTCCGGACGGGTCTCTTTGATTGAGTCCAGCGATTTAGAGACGAGCTGTGGTCTGCTTTACCATGTGTTCATACGTTAATAGTCGTCGCATTATTAGTTGGTTGGATTTGATTGGTTGGCAGGAGATGGAGGCGGGTCTTAATTCTGATTGATGTCTCACTCGTTGTTAATGTGTTCCAGATCTTTGCACTGGATGTTGCCTCCGCTGTAGTCAGTGCCGGGCAGCTGCACCCCGTATTTGTCCACACACCAGCAGATCCCTCGTTTCCGGCCGCGGGAGGGTTTGCACTGCAAGCGAAGGGCAGAATAAGTGTCATGTTGCTGTTTCAGGCATTATCAACACTCAGCGGCTTTAACTGCACTAAGTGATGCTAGAAATGTGTTAAACAGGTAGAGGTTGACTAAAAGAATGGGTGATTTAGTCTGACATATCATAACATTCGTGTTCGTGTCTCATTTGAATGAAACAGTCACTGTTTCTCAACCAATGACCAACAATTTTCCAAGGGGCCTTAAAATAAGTCTAGAATATTTGATTGGGCAGAAATTGTGTTGGAGGCCTTTAAATATTGTTGTGGACAATAGGGGGCTTCGAGGACAAAGCAGCTGAGATCTACTGCCTTTGACTATTTATGTTTACAAAGATAAATGTTTTAAAATGACTTTAAATGCAGTTTCTCCAGTCATACGGTTGCATCCAATGATTCAAACTGCCCTGAAGATAACAATAGTGTTTACAGAGAAACTTTGTGTAAAGGCTTTAGAAAAACAAAGACATGTTAGAAATATTGAAATTTCTGTCCAATTTCTAGGTCACTTATCAAATGTATGCAAATCTGTGGGCATGTTGGACTGTACAAAAGGTCAGATTTGCTTTCTTCCATGAAGCACACAAGATGTTCTTTGGAACTTTCTCATGAATCAACCTCCCAGTCAAAACAAACTACAAAAATACTGAAATTAATTTACATTCTCACATCAATCACTGTGCTAACAACACATTTAATCATGAAAGGTTATTTAAAAATACCCACTGTATTTATACTAATCTAAATATAATAATGTACAGTCTGACATACAGTAGAAACAGCATTTTATCAAATATGATAAAATAGTCTTTTGTTTTATTGTATTAAACTCTTTAATTCACATGATTGCCTCATTATTTCATTTCCAGCACAAACAGCTTTATTATAATATATGCCACTTAATATCATAATATAATTGTTGTCATGGCCCCTGCCTCTGCCTCACAACATCACTGACAGAAGCAAACAGAGTTTTACCTGCTTGCGTTTGAAGAAGCCCTTCCTGTCACAGTTGGGCAGGTAGAGAGACAGAGCCATGATGCGGGACGTGTCTTTCATGCTTTGAATAATTCCGTCCAGTTTCCTCCTGCAGGGACCCTGACAAACACACACAAACCGTTACGTCACAGAATCGCCGCTTTTATTGCTGCTAAATCCCTCAACTTACGAATTCAGGCTCGTGCTTGTCGATGGGAAGAGGAGAGAAGTCCACAGCTTCCAACATGCGATGCTTCTCCTGCTGCTTCTTCTTGTCTTTGCGCACGGCTGCGTATTTCTTGCTGACCACATCTGGTTTGGGATAAAGTTGAACTTTGGGAAGCTGGTCTTCAGTTGGTTCTGTCTTAACGGCTTCATCGTGCTCTACAGACTCATGGTCTAGAGAAAGAGAATCGAACGAACACCGTTAACCACATTTGTGAGTGTCATGTGTGGTTGCCAAGGTATTGCCAAGCATTGCTAAGGTGTTCCAAGAGGATGTAAGTATGTTGCTATGCAGTTGCTAGGGGTGATGTTAGGTGGTGTTTGGCTGTGACACTTTTTCACATGACACATTTTCACTTCAATTTCATTTTAGTTATGAAATCAGAGAAATGATTTTTTTGTAAAGGTTAACAAATATTTACACTTTTTACTATTTGTTTACAGGGTGGGTATGTAATATATAAAATATATCTTTGACCATTTATATTTTAGGTTTATATTAAATATTATATTATTATTTTTTAGGGATTCAGCCGGGAGGACTATAGAAACACAGAAATAATTCAGGTGCATTGATCTAATGTTAGAGAATTTAAAATACATTCTTTATGGTTGTTGTCATGGATCTGTTTGTTGTGCACAAATACGACAACAAACCCAGAGTTTACACCAAAGCTAGTTTCAGTCAATGTCTTTTTTTGAAAAGCACTTTTCTGTGGCAAACTTTTTTTCTCGTCCTGCTCCCCAGCATGTGAAGCTTGAGTGAGTCTGTGTTTAACATCCGACAAACGCTTTCTAGGCCAGAACTGCAATGTCACATACAGCCTCTCTCTTCCTGGGCTTAAAAACTTTTCATTAAGATAGAGGGACGTGAGTCTGCCAGAGAAGATGCATCTGATACGGCTCTGTTTAATCATTTACATGTGCACTTGGCAGTTATGCTTCATGAATGTCCAGGTTTTTTACAGCTTGGGGGCTAATGATGAAAGCGAGACCCTGTTTGGTCATGTTGCCGCCTGATGCGACTCTGAATTTACTGCCAAATAAGATGATGAATGCAAAGACAAAGTGCTTTGGAAAACTTTACTGACCCTGACGCATCCCAAAACATAAAGTCTTCTATTCTCTCACTGAATTATTAGCATGTTCAACAGTCAGGCTCACAAGATCTCACTATTGTAATAAATTCAGATGTGCTCCTCCTCAGCCTCTCATAAGCACACCGTTCTTTGCTTTGTTGGTGTCACAGACCGGACCATGGCTTCCATGGCTAGACTTCACTGCTAAATATTTCAAACCTGGACTCGGTCCACAATGTGTTGAGCTGCTGCATTAGAGCAGCATGTTTCTCTGCCAGTACACAACTGTCCTCACACAAGATAATGTGACTGTGCATTTGCAAAAGAGCTCCCTGCTCACTGGGATTAAAGTTTCCATGCTGTAATGTGCTATCAGTTACATCCAAGAAAACAGCCACATAACAATATTCAAACATTTTTAAAATGTTACTTAAGAATAACATTTTTGATATATGATATATAATGTTAGAAAACTTCTACTAACATTTTTGATAACTTTTAGAGAACGCTACCCAACGTTGTGCAAGCGTTCCCTGTTCAGTTAACTCAGAGAGGCAGGAAAGTGATACTGTCTGGGCTGAATGAGGTCAAACATACCTCATGTAAACTATCTACTCCAGCACTGAACCATTCTTTGAATGAAAACTGTGCCACAGAAAAGAGCAATATAACATTTTCTGCTATATAAAGACCTTTGTTGTGCCCCAAGGCTGCGGTTTTCAGAACTTTACCTATACTGTTAAAAACTCAGCTGCCCTTCACAAGCCAAATTTCCATCTGAGCTCCTGCCTCAAATCTGAGATCATATATTCTGTATTCACACTGCCAGGCAGTTAATTTCCATGAGCCTCAGTCACCTCAGGACAACAGCTGCGTACGAGCATCCAGCGCTGAAACAACAATTGCAACACAACTACTGAAATCTAACAGTTTTGGCTTGTGCTGCGTCTCCTCCGTCCCCTTGAGAATCCTGCGAGGCACACAATTTGAGGCTGCGATTTGAAACCACATCTGAACCGGTGCTGCAGGCAAGAAATTAGGCACCTTTTGTTCCTCATCCCTGGAGAAACATGACACGACAGCTCCCCCCCAAAGCACATGACAAGAGGTTTCAACAGGTTGATGTTTTCAGCCAAAACGCACGGCTGAGCCTCCTGTCTGCCCCCAACCTGTGTGTTTAGTTTTCTAAACGTAAGCTGTAAATCTACAGATTAAATCGATTGTGTTTGTGTGAGAACTGAGGGCTGTTTTGTTAAACACGTTTATATTTAGGAAGGCTCAGATTCTCTGTGATGCCTGTGACAAACACCCCCTGCACAAATTACTGTTAAACTTTACTGTAAATCATTCAGACGGGCCAAACAGATTCTCTGCTTGCGTACCAGTGCAGAGGATGTCAGAACATGTGATATATGAGGCTGTAGCCCTAAATGATCATAAATTAAACAGAAATGTGTTGTGCAGCTTCACGTCACAGATTTAAGAACAGTTGTACACAGAGAGCTGGGCATCATTCTTGAGAAAAGCTTTTCTGTAACATTTTTAAATTGTTCCACTAACAACTTAAAAGTAATGTTTTTGATATGTTTTAATAACTTTTAAAGAACAGTTAGAGAACATTAGCCAATGTTCTGAGAAGGTTTCCTGTCAGTTTGAGGCAGATGGTTTGTTTCTGTGACTTTGGCCTGCAGCACAAAATAAATCCAAGATGACAAACAAGCAGCAGCAGAACAACTGAGTTCTGTTAAGCAGTAATCATTGTTTAGTTGTGGCTCGTCTCTAGAGGGTAAATAAAACACATAAATCAGCCATACAGAAGCAGCCAGATACAACAGCCAGTCCTGATCCAGTGCTTTGGCAGCACAGGGGTTTTTTAATGCCACGGGATGTTTGTTTATTCATGACTCAAGCTCTTTAGACCTGGATCATCTTTAACAGACATCTGGGTAGAAAGTGATTTCAGAACGCAGAATAAAATTCCTTTACATGCTTGATGGACAAGAAGTCACACAATCGTATCTGCTGGCTCTTCACACTCCACACAGCACTGACATGTCTAAACAGAAAGACTGCCTCGTAATCGTTGGCAAATTTGCAGTGTTTGTCCATCTCCACACAAGTGAAGCAGAATAATAATCTGGAGTCACATGATGAACTAAAAACACAGGCCTGGATTAAAAAATGTTGGTTGTAAAAATGTTTCCCTAATGTTTTCAAGTTACAAACCTGCTAATGCTATTTTGGTTAGTTTGCTTGTTATTGGGAACATCATTCAAACATTTTAAAAGTCTGTAGCGTTTTTAAAAGTCAAGTCAAAGACCCTGCTCTCTCTCTCTCTCTCTCTCTCTCTCTCTCTCTAGTAAAACCAGTCCCCTCTACATTCATCTTCGACTCCAAAGTCTTTCTGCTAAATCACTAACTCAGTAAGACCCTCATCAGACGAGTGTAAAGAGAGTGTAAAGTGTTTCTCATGCGCCTGTGTGGTTGTGGAAAAGCTGCGCAGAAAAGCTTCTCCTGCTGTTTCATGCATTGATGCTGCCTAAAGGATAATCTAGCAGTAACGTTAAAACAACTTTTAAAGAACTAAACTATTTAAACATTCCTAAAACTTTCCAAACTACAGTTCCACGTTTGTGTTGCTTAATGGAAACGCTCTTATAACCTCCAGTTGTTATCCAGGAGTCTCAGCCGGTATAGCGGACCACTGAGAGGAAGAGCAGGACCACTGAGAGGAAGAGCAGGACCACTGAGAGGAAGAGCAGGAGCTCTTGTTCCCACAGCTGAACTAGTGAAGCATCGCTAGCAGTACAACAGTTGCAGGTTCGAGGTCTTTACATGCTCTTCATAAGGCAACTGCACAAACCGTCCAAAGCCGGCTTCACCACACCGCTGCTACGCTTCTCCACATGGATTTAAGAAATAAATCCATGAAACAATACAGAAATACGTAACAGAAATCCTCCGATTCAGAGCAACCTAGAATCACACCTGCGAGAGATGAGGAGAGATGAGGAGAGATGAGGAGAGATGAGAAGAGATGAGGAGAGATGAGAAGAGATGAGGAGAGATGAGAAGAGATGAGATGAGATGAGGAGAGATGAGGAGAGATGAGAAGAGATGAGGAGAGATGAGAAGAGATGAGGAGAGATGAGGAGATGAGAAGAGATGAGGAGAGATGAGGAGAGATGAGGAGAGATGAGACCGTAATAACAGTAATGACAGAAATGAACCTTCACTAACAGCAACAACCTGCAGCACACCGGAAAATGCCGGAAAACAACATTTAGTACAGATACATGGTCACAGAAATCACTCAGAAATCACATGCAGGAACTGCACAGACATTCCGACTTTTGCGCACGACCATTGCGCGCAGAAATGCTTGACCAAGCGCAAAGTTGTCACTAGACACTGGCTGATCTCTTCGGTTTCGATCCTATACAGAGCTGCTTTTCCTCCCGATTCACTTACCGATGGGTGGGTGCGATGCTTTGTACCCTTTCTCGTTCGTACACACACCCCTGCCGTGCAGCAGGGCGTGAAGCGGCTTCTCCTCCCCGCTCCGCGGCAGGCAGCGCAGCCCGTGCGCGCATGTACCGGTGTAGACGCCGCACGCCTGACCCTCATCCAGCGCGCAAGTAAAGCAGCAGCCGCAGCCGGGTTCCTTAACCTGCTGACAGCCCACCGGCACCGGAGGACACATGGAGCGCGCCTTCTGATCGCACGGCTCGCACGGCACGAACGAGCCCCAGCTGATGGACAAAGCCGTGAGAAATGTCACCAACACGAAAAGAAGCATTTTTCTTTAAAATGAGAATAAGGTCTAAATATATAAGCGAGTTTGCGACGGTCTCAGGACGATCATCGGATTTGAGGCAAAACTTCCAAAAATCCACGTGCAAAATTAAAGCACAGGTCGGGGTTTTGTAAAAGGAAATAGATAAAAATGTCTCAAGAATCCGTTTGAATGTGTTCATAAAGTTTCTCTGGGGCTTCTCAGGTTAGTCCAGCGCCTCCCAGCTTGTGCGCAATTCAGCTGCACTGAAATTCTGAACTTTCTGGTTCCAAAAACACTTTCCCCTCTGGAGAAGTTTTCTGAGCCCGACTGATCCACTCGAGAGCAGCGCTTGCCTTTTAAAAACAGCCAAACCCAATCCCCAGCTATGAATAAGCCAACAGCGGGGAAGGGAGGCGCACTTGCCAGACCCTGGCGCAGCGCCAGCGCTCCCCCCCCTCGGCAATAGGATCATCATGTCACGCCGATGATGCGCGAATGATGCCAAGATCTCAGTGCAAAACACACGAAGATCCTCACAAAAACACTGGGGGACTTGTATTTAATTCCGCTCACAAGAGAAGACATCCTCCTCCGAGGTTGCTGTGCGCTGTGGGTAGCTGGTTGTCTCTCCGCCGTGGCGCGACGACAGATTCGCGCACGCAGATCCAGTTCAGTGGATCTCTGAAAGATTTAACGCAGAGACGCGGTTATGAAATCCCTCACGATAGAGGCAATGATAGGGAGACAAATATAAAGCGACTTGGCTTGAGGAGAACGCAGACGAGCCAGATTAGAATCGCGCTGATGACAGGCGCTTTATAAACCGTGCGCACGAATGAGGGAACATCTGCTGCGCCGTGTGCGCAAAAGGCCACCGTAAAAACCAGCAGAGGCTCGTGGTGAATAACTGGTAAATGGTTAGATTTACGCTTTCCTCAGTCTAACGAGTGTTTCACTGCAGTCACGTCTGGTTTAGAGTTTGGAGTTACTCAAGGTTTAGGATGAATCCTGCTCCCACCTGTCCAACCTCTGTCTTTAAATTTGGAAAACGATAATGTTTGAACTAAACGCAAATTGTTTAATCCCGTATGTCCGCAGAAAAGAGGCCTCGCTCCTGTTCACATGCCCTCGATTGGTAATGTCCAGTATTTTCTCAATGCAGGCTCTGTATCCTCTGACCAGCTGGAAGGATTATTCCCGTCTCCGTTGGGTTTGTACGCCGTACCCGTTCCGACCAGTAGACGGCGCTATGAGCGAATGAACGCTGAACGCAGACGTTTCACCAGCAGAGATTTACAGTGTGTTATATTATATGTTCTCCGTGTTGTACCTGGATTAAAACACACGTACTGAATGCATGTTGCTGAAGTTTCTGGAAACATGCTGGAAACACAAAACTGTGACCACAAACCACACAGGACGTTTAATTATGAATCAGTATATTTAAGTTTAAGTGAAAGTTTGATATGATTGACCATTAGAGATGAAATATTCTTCACCACACACACGAAACATGATCTGTAAAACTGCATGCAATACAACTGCAGTATTTGTCATTTTAAATCTTATTTTGTGTACAAATGTGTACATTTATTTGAAACTGATCAAATAAAGAGTCACGGTGTTGTGAGATGTTTAAATCCTCAGCCCATCATTTATCACGCTGTAAGTTAAGCTGAGCCCATTGCATTGTGGGACACATCGATCCAGACACAACAAACGCACGTGTGGACTGGAGGTGAGACGTCTGAGGTCAGGAGTGTTTCAGGCTGAAGTCTGACAGCAGACCAGCAGACATGAGAAGAAGGATGTGCCACCTCTCAGTTTCCTCAAACCACAGCTATCCTCACTGTTGGCCACGTCCTCGTGCATCGGTAAATATTCATTTTCTAAAACAGTTAAACTGGTAACAAAAAATACTAAAATTATTTTTAAAAACGAGTAAACAAAAGCCATTAATGAACCTTCAGGCATTTGAATAACTTCACAGGCGTTTAAAACGTGTTTCTTCTGTTTGGCTTCATGTCTTTTATTTTGAAATTCACACACAGCGTTTACTGCGGCCGCCATCATCTTTTCCTGCTTTATTCTGGATTGATGGTTCCTGTCAATTAGAGTCATTATTGGGTTAATTGTCTAGCGTTGCACTGAAGGCACAGGCGCGTACAGTCATGTTTTAAAGGCTGTACACGGTAAGACTGTTTTATATTATTTCTTGTGCTAATGAAGGGCTTTTAACCCGCCGTGTGCATTAATGCACGAGTCCTGCTGCACAGATGCATGTGTGCTGTGCATGCATTACTGTCTCACCTGCAGCAGTTGCATTTGATTTCAGAGTGAACAGAAAACATGATGTGCCATAAGACAGAAAATCTTTTATTGTTATAATAATCTTGTGCTTATTAGACGTTTTTAATTGTGAATCTATAATGTACTTTTTTATAATGTACGTCATTCATTTGCATCGTTTTTGTGTGCAGGGAAATCTTGGCCTGCGATCATTCACATTCTGAGAGATTATATTATATTAGTTTTTGCTGGCACATATTCTGCCAAACAACATGTACAACTTGTTCTTATCTAACTCACATCTGCTGACCTTAAAGAAAGAACTGCACTGACTAAAACATTATTTATGTTTTATTTCTTTATTATACTTTATACTGTCTCTGAATTGATGAGTTGTGTTTGATGTTGTGTAACGCTGATGAACAGTTTATATGAAACGCTTGGAAACTAGCTTACACTTATAATAACTAAAACTACATGCTGGAGATGGTAATTGAGATTGTAGCTGTAATTGGCATCAGTGATTTATATCATACTGTGGTTTTCACTTGTTGTGTTGATTGTTTTAGTCAAACAGCATCTGTTATGTGTGTCTTGTTTGTGTGAAATCCATTCAGCTCCAGTCTTGCTTGTTTCATCCTATAGTGTTCTCAGGGTTGTGGCACAGTCTTCAGAAGAACATTTTTACATTATACATGAACTGTATTAGTTTGGGGACAATGAAGTTCTCTTTCCTGTAACACTGTGTGGTTTCACAACACTGAGCACAAGGCTTGTCATGTACAACTGTGTAATCTTTCTAAATCATATCAAACATTTGTATAGGATTGACAAACTTCTGCTAAATAACACGTATATCAAATATATATCAACTGGAATCTAAACTCAGACTGGATGTGCTAAAATGACCCAGTTGCTGGATAAGCCTCTGGTGCAGCTACGGTTCTGCAGAGAGTCTCACATGGTTCTGCAGAGGTTTTACAGAAGATATAATTACATTGGAAATGTTCCTGTGGTGAGCAGGATGTTTATCAAGGGCCCTCATTTTCCAACCCGCATGCAAGAGGCAGCCGTCTCTGCAAAGGGTTAAAGCAAATTCTTGACCAAACATTGTCAGCCATGAATCTGGCAGTAAACTTGCTTGATTTTGGACTGTCCTGAAGACGCTTCAGTGTAATTACAGCAGCAAACCACGTTATGGTGGGGCATATACACCAACGCTGAAGTTTCTTGTGTTAAACACGCTGGTTTGAACAACTGTTCTGTGTTAGACTGAGAACGTTCAATTAACAAGAGATTTAGTCTGGACAAGGTTCTCTCATTACCATTTTTATTTTCTGATTTCAGAGAGCTGCCAGCGCGGGTGGAACCGAAGAGAACATGAAGTGCTTGAAGATAACTGATGTGCAGTTTCGGCTCAGTGAAATAAATGTTCTGGTTGTGCTCTGCTGTCAGATCTGTTTGTTGTTTTTGCAACATGAGTGATATATCAACCTGAGCATCGCAGGTCAGAACATTAGCGCACGTCAGAATGAACTCTGTTAATCTGGTCTTGTGGTCAGTCATTCATAATTTAAAATTATGTATGAAAACTTTAGTCGTCTTAATCTCTATTTAAATGCAATAACGTTTTTTCTGAACGTTTTTAGACTGACATTACAACTGTTTTTCTTTTTCAGCCCCTTTTGTCAATTCACCAGGCTGTGATCTTCAGTATAATAACAACTTTTCACAATCCACCCAGTTTATGGCAGGTAAAATTATATTGTATTTCCTGTGTATTTTCACTTGTGAGTATGGCAGTGAGAGTAATACGCTATTTTATTGTGTTAAAGTTATAGAGTGGTAATTGAACTTATCAGATCAAATGAACTATTTGGTTGATGGTTTGCTGAGGTAACCATAGAGAGACAGGACTGATATTAGGCAGAAGTTAACAGTGTATGGTGAGTTTAAATAGATTTACATTAAGCAGATGCTGTTTCCAGGCTGTGGTTTATCTGTGTGTTATGATATAATCAGTAGTTTTGGTTGTAGCTTGCTGGTAGTTTAGACAGTTGTTGCTCTGCTGTCATAAGGGCTGGTAAAAACCTGGAACATCCACAATCTAATCATCTGAATATTCAGTGTATTGTCTCTCCTAGCTTCACTAACATTTATTCAGAAGCCCAGGGTTGAGGGACAGATTTTATTTACTTTCCTGATGGGGTTTGTTAGTTTGATTTGCTGTTTCGCACCAGAAACTTTGGGAGAAGCAACTTGCATCATTTCTGCACAGACTCTTTACTGTTGCTGATGTTTGTTGGAGGTCTTTGAGTATTTACTCATGTTTTTTAATTAATTTAGCCGTGTTCATGGCAACAAGTTTTTGTTACTATAGCAATAGCAGACAGGAATGATGTTTCCGACAAATCAGGTTGTGTCAACTTGTAAACCTGAAAGAATTAGAGCCTTCAGACATGTGTGTTAGTTTATTAAATGCTTTGGCTAATTTGGTTATGTATTCCAATGCCAAGAAGAGAATAATATTCTCAGCTCAATTTAACAACACATTTCACAATGATTTAATCATTGTCGAAGATTTTCCACCAAAATCAGCACCATAAATGCAAAACCCCTTCCAGAACTAGTTCTAATGGTTCTGGTCCAAACAGCCTCAGAAAACGAAGCCAGTCCAAGTGTTTAACTGTACAGCATGAATCTCCTGCGTGAGTGCTGTGACCGTATTTTGTGGAAGATGAGGAGATGCTGTTAACAAACAAAATGTCAAACTTCATTTGCTCTGAGATCTGTCATCACTTCTAGGTGCCAAAATATCAGGATCATTAGGATGAGATTGTTTGAGGTTCAGCCCAATTCTTTCTGCTCCTGAAATTTGTACAGCTTGAGAATGAAAACACAAGACAGATAGTCCTGTAATCTGAGTTTGCTCTCTTTCATCCCCTGCCCTAAAGCTCAGATCCTCACATGAAACAGGATGATGTTGGTCTGCTGTGCTGGAAACAGATGATCAGTGTTTATGTGGTCCTGTGAGCTGATAATGTAACGCTGAGGTGTGTGAACTGACTGTTAAATACAACAACTGCTCTGTCTTGAAACACAAATCATGAATGGGACAATAAAAAAACAATTTAAAAAATCTAATTCAATGCTTCGAATGAATGATTGCATTTTTTTTTAAATATATTGGCCCACTGCAGCATGTTTTTATGTCAGTAGATCTGTGTGCAGGAAGACGACAGCAATGCAGGGTTTAGAACTCAGTATCTCTCAGCCATGGTCACAGAATCAGTTTGCAACAGATGTAATCAAAACATCCCAGGAAATAAAGACGTCACATGGTCCCAGCTGATGTGTTGAGGGCACAGTGTTGAGTCAGGACTGCTTCAGTATGCTTGGATTGTGTTGGGTTGTGTAAAGTGCATCTGTTCTGCTTCAGGGCTGAGCTGTTGTGAAAGATTCATGTTGCAGATCTGACATTAACTAAGCTTGTGTTGGGTGCCTATGGAGATTCCAATTAGTGGTTACACATTATCTTGCCACCGATATGGTAAGATAATGGATTTTCTCCACACTGATTTCACTGAAGGGGCGAGTTTTCTGTCCAAGTATTACTACATTTTTAAAAAGGCTAGTTTCAGAACAAACTTGTTCATTGCGTGTAGTTGTATGTATGTGATGGTGATATCAGAGCAGTTGAGCCAAAATCAGGAGCAATTTATCATTACGTTCTTTTTCCTGTTTTTCTCACTTACGTTCTCACGCAGCTGAGAGAAGTGGCCATTACTTTCTCTCTGTGTTTAAACAGAGCAACAGCAGCGGGTCTGCCTTTCCTTATGAAAATACCAGTTTGCAAAGCACTGAGGAAATGTGCTCAAGTTGTAAACCTCACTATACAGCTGATGTATGTTTAGCACTCAGTTGTTGCGGGTTGTTGCCAAGGTGTTGCTATGTGTTTGTTAATTGGATGCTAGGGCATTGCTGCTGTATGTGGTTGGAAGGGGGTTTGGGAAGGTTTCTACAGTAGATGTTGCTTATTGGCTCAATTCTCTATGATAGAAGTGGCTTATATATTGTTATATTTGCACAGTTGATTAAATCTCTGGACAGTCTCATTTATTCAGATTGCAGTTAGCTCTGCTCTCCCAGGGTGCTTTGCTCCAAAATGTATTTGTCAATTCAGAGAACAGAATGCAGCGTGCCTGTCAGAAACATTACTCAAAGATCTGGCGCTCATAAACTCTTCCTAATATCACTAGTTTGCCCTAGTTCTTTTTATTGCCTAACAGGCAGTGCCCATGTGTGGTTCTGTATCGGGTGTTGGGTGTTGGGTGTATCCACATGTCAGCACCCTGAGCGTCAGCAGGCGTTAGTCCAACCGCACGCCTGCCTCCAACATCTGACCTTTAACCCCAGTGTCACATAACCCTGCAGTTATTTAAAAGGTCATGACACGGGCCCCTAATGCTGCTTGCCACCCCTGACCCCTCACCTTGCGAGACACTTGCAGGTCTTATAATAAACAGTAGGACCCGTGCGGCCGGTTAAATGTGGGACATCTGCTTCTGAAAGCTGGCAATTGGTTTGAGGATTGTAGATTTTTAAGAGCCTGTTGGAACTCATTAGCAGAACTGAATGAGTTTATTATTCTTGTAAGCAGCAGTGTTGGGTAGTGACTAACCAACAGTAGCGAAGGTTCTAACTTCTGTCTTCAAGAGTGTGACAGTAGTACCGCAGGTTTTCAGTAACAAGGTACTTTTCAGCTTTAAGCTTAGTTAACTACTGGTTAAAATAGATTTATGAGTAGCATGTTGCTTCTCCGGCTGTAGTGAGGCAGAACTTCACTTATGTGAGGTTATAACTGCTTGCACAGATTCTCCATAATGGAGGTTTTCTGCATCCTGATAGTAAACACACTGGCTCACATGATATAAACACACCGGCTCATATGATATCAAGCGGCTGTTGCTGAGAGAGAAGCTACGTTTGGCTCTGATGAGAAGCTGTCGGCTCTGGCATCAGGACTGAGAACAGAGAGGGTAGCTAATAATGTGTTATTAGCACACTTAAAATGCTAATATTTTAGTGTTTCCAATAACACACTACAGCTGTCTTTAGCATGTCAGTGTCTTAGCATCAGCCTAAACCTTTGACTGTTTAAAGTTAAAGCACTTTATTATTATAAAATGAATATTTGTGATGTTTGCCGGGCTGCAAGCAACAGTATATAACAGTAATGTTTTCYAATCGCAAAACAGTAAATGCTTATTTTTTCCCCCCTTTTTTTTACATTGTTTTACATTCATTTACATTTACTGTTTATACATGTGATTAGTTATAGCTATATAATCATTTCACAGAGCACTGATTATTTTATTGACACCATGTATTATGGGTAGATTTAATGCGTGTTGGTTTTCTGTTTAAAGTGACATTATGGATGGATGTATGGATGGGAAACGGGCTGTAAGATGGTGACATCACTGGCAAAAATGCTGAGTCTCTGGTTTTCACGTTTAAAGTGTGAAGAATCTGTGAGCACAGAATGAGTCAGTGAACCATTAAATCCACCACCATGTTTTAGTCACATCTAACGTGTGATTTCTGTTTTGTTTTAGCTGCAAGCTTTGGTGAAACCCTGTTTCCCTGTGATTAACCAGCGTGTGCTAGCATATATTAAACATTAGGCTTCAGTTTTAGTTTTCTGTCAGGCCAAAAACGCTGCTGAACAAATCCAGCCTGGTCTGCAGCGGGTTTAATGAAGATACCTGAGGGGCAAAGTTTTCTTTCCTGTCCTGACTAAAAAAGAAGGTTGGGCTTGGAGAGGAGCTTTCCAGCTGACAGTTTTAGGTTATAAGAACATTTCCATGAAGTAATTTTATTTATGCAGTTTTATTTATGAAAGTTTTAGGAACATTAAAAACTGACAGTTTTTTAAACATTGCATTAATGTTATAGCAAACTTATAAGGATTCAGACACTTTAATGAGTCTTCAGTTTCATTGGACAGTAGTTGGAAAATGTTCATAGGTGCAAGATGAGTCAACAACTTATTTGGCTTGTTAATTTTTTCCCTGGTAAAGTGAAAAGTCACAATTTTGGGCCATAATAATTTAAAGCTCTAGACCAGAATAAATGTCTCTGTTGGTTCAGTCTAGTTTGTGCTAGTTGAGCAGTTACTAATAAATGTCTCTGCGTACTTTAAGTTCTACTTTCAGAGATTATGTGGACATCTCCAGCCCTTGCAGGTGCTGAAGAACAGGATTCAGTCTTACACCACTGGATAATGCGGGACTGTTAAATTTTCCATCTCACAAAACAATAATGTAGAAAACACACAAGCTTACGCACGTTTGGAGGATACGTTTATCATAATCAAGACTTTGTGTGGTTATTTGTCCATCCAACCGTATTGTGTAGTCATCACAGGATGATGAGCAGCGCTCCAGTTACTCTCTCTCTGTGGCAGTTAAGTTCTGTTCTGACCTTGGGCCGTTCAGTCTCTTTTCTGCTCAGAAAGGAATCCTCACACATTCCCAAACACGTACGACGGGCGTCTCTTTCCACTGAGTCTTTTGTCTACTGTATTCTCTTAAGCGTCTCTGTTTCAGTAATAGCAGGATCAGAATCTTTGACGTGGGATGTGGTGAGAGCAGGGAAACTCAGTCACAGATGCTCAGACCTTAGGCAGGGCCTTCATTGTAGCACAGGGTATGTGGCTACACTCACCCGGTTTTGGGAGATAAAACACGCTGGGACAGAACCTCCTGCATTGGATGGACGGCAAGGGAAGGCATAAAGATAAACAGACACAAGATTTTTCCACCTCCGTTGTGCTTGGCGACGTCCCTGCATTGGACCTACAGCACGTGAAATGCGAGATCTGATATGGATGGCAATCATGTATCAGATAAGCCCGTTTGGTTCAGACACGCCGACAGCGGGCGAGAATTTGCACCCTGCGTCATTTAAAACTGCCTGCAAATCTAGTGCTTTTATCACAGTTTTGATTTTTTTTGATTTGGGAAGCAGCCAAAGTTCTGTATACCCAGAGAGCTGCGCGTTAGCATTCGCTAGTCAGGATACAATGCTATTTTGTGTTGAAGCAGAGATGCTGCGCTAACAGATGGTTCTCAGTGCTGCACAATCCCACCACAGATGCAGGTTAGCATCAGTTGTTTCTCAGGCGGTTGGAGCTGATGGCTGAGTGAGATGCTGATTTACAGTCTTATTATGACTACAGCTCTGTTTCAGTCATAAATTTCTTCCAGCTAAGACCAGTTAAATAACTGGCTTTTAAATCCAGTCCACTAATTCAGTTTAACTAGCTAAAACTAGGCTGGGATAGCAGCTAAATCCTGCCAACCAGCTTGGACTTGTGTTATCTGTTTTTTCAGCAGGGCTGTAGGGCAGACATAGAGATTTAATGCCAAGGTCACGCACAGCTCTGACCCATAGATGAGGCTGCTAGCAGAAACGCAAACTTCAAAAACGGCTCTGTGTTTCTCTGTATGAATGTGAAAATGAATTTGTCCCATCTTTGTTATTGTTTAAGGAGAGGGAGTGTGTTCCTTGTGATGATATAAAACTTGAGCGGTGTTGTGTTTGTCCATGATCACAGCTAGCGTCACACCCTTCCCCTCCCCAAAGACAAGATGAGGGCCAGAGTTTCAGCTGAGAAACACGGAGGGGAAAATCAGTTAAATCTCCAACTTGGAGTGAAAGATTTGAACAAGCTGATCTTATATTCTTTTGGGTAAAACTTTTTAACAGACTCAGTGATTGCAGAAGACATATGGCGGTTTGGTATGATTGAATGTTCATTTAAAGCACAAACTCAGCAGGAGCTGGGATCAATCTGTGTGTAGATGTGTAGTACGTTAGAGTGTTTGTCTTTGAAAGTTATGCTGATAACATGGCAAACCATACAGCAATTCTTTCTCAAAAGCATTTTATCAGGCCTGTATTGTAAAAACTTATTTTCCATGACAGCTGGAGCATGCTGGCCCCCAGCAGTCAGACTGCAGCCGTGTCCCTGCATCAGATGTTCAGCTGTAGGCTTGTGAAACTGCATCCTTCTGCTTTGATTTCCTGTGATATGTGGCATCAGGTGTGAGGTATTACACACCTACAGTTACAGTTAGGATCTCCTTATATAGATATGTTCCTCTGAATTGGTTTCTGTACAACAGCTTGATCATATTTTCAGGGGCATCTGTAGGTCAACAAAAGATGCTTTATTTCAGAACATACATTTCCAGTGGGGTGTTTTGTTACCCCCACTGCTAGAAACTGCTCATCTGGAAGTCAGCTATGCTAATTGTTACCTAGAAATTCCCCTTTACACTGTTGGTTTGTGTGACTAACCAGAATAAGTCCAGGGCCCGGGAGTTTACCGTAACAACAGCATAAACACGTCTGGATGTTAAAGATGTTGTTGAAGAAAAATCTCTTGTTATTGTTCTGACATAAGAGAGTCAAGCAAACGTTTGAGCCACAGACCACCTGCATGCTAAACTAGAGACACACAGTTTTTCTAATGTTAACCCTGTTAACCAGCTATGTGTGACGCGGATGGAACAGATTAGCAGGTTTAGCGTAAGCACTGATTAATTTCTACTTCTCAATAAGTTCCAATGACACACAATCAATAATAATAAAGGCAGACCTGAGTGTGACCATGGTGGGCTTCACTGGTTCCTGCGGCTGCCGGTGCTGCTAATGATGCCCAGAGAGAGCCGCCTCAGTCTGACGGCCATGACATCAGTCTGCATCCTGGATGAGAGAGGGATGCAGAATAGACGTTTACGAGAGAGAGGGGCGGCCCGGATCCAGCTGTGATCGGTAATGGAATTTTAAAGTTCTTAGTCACACGGGGCCAAACCGCACAAAATCAGAATAATTTGGTAATAAGATTTAGATCAGAGTACGTCATGCAGGAATTAATCGTGTAAAATAATGCATTATGCTAGCGGAGCATTTGAAGTCATCTGCTGTCAAAGCACAGAATGTAACACAATGGAAAGTGTCATTCATGCAGAAGAATTTATTTTAAAAGCAGGGAAACATGATTTGTCACGAATTCTTTTTAACTGTACACTATTGCGAGTTTCTGCAGCTCAAATGGAGCATGACGCTGCGTCCCAGGATTTGATTCCCAGGACGACATGCACTGAACACGTATTGTTTGAATGCACTGGACATGTTTTGAATGAAAATGTCTGCCGAATGCGTCAGTGAAGCTCAGAATTTGCACACTGTGGCAGCTTTTGGTAGGCAATTGATCTAGTGTGGGCTGATTAAACCAAAGGACAAACATTAAATAAATGCACCGCAATTGTATGCAGCAACGTAATGAATGCAACCGTTTCTGGTGTGTCTTTTAAGGTGGTGAGAAGAATAGGATAATGACACGAGGAATGAGCAAACATCTAGGGAAGCCATGGGTGATGCAGTCACTCGTTCCACGCTGTGCTTGTTGACGGTTTGTGTGAGAGTGAGGAATGTTTCGCTCTATTATGTCAGGGTGGGGGTGTGATTGTGTGTAACAGGTCTGGTGACGCCTGGAATATTAATTGATGTCCGTTGACTTGTGGAATTTGAGGAAAACAAACTTTATTGTGCACCTTAATGGTTATTTTGTTAGAACTATTTCTGCTCTTATTGTTCCTCATGTTCTAACAGTTAAAACTTGTGATAACTTTTGTTCTGGGATTATTCTGGGATGTAAAAATGTATGGTTGTCTCACGACCAGAAGTTACATTAGTAATTTATTGACAACTTTTTGAGCTAAAGATTTTAAGTGTTATTTTTATAGACCTTTGGGGTAAGAGATTCACCTCTAGGACCTGTATGATATGGCACATCTTTTTTTATTAGTTTTAGTATTTGGCATTTTAGAAGAACCTGCTGATTCAGGGGATCTGAGATTTGTCTTTTGTAATTGGCTTTTGTAGGGCTTGTTTTCTAAATATAAAGTTAGGTTTACTCTCCATGGATTCAGCGTTATCAAGATATATTCAAGATATAAGCCTGTCAGAGCGTCGTGTGTAATGTTAAATGTGGTGTTTTTTTTCACGCAACAAAACAAATAAGAAACTCTTTAAAACATTCTCAGATCCTTTTTTGAAACATATCAGAAGGTAGAATTTCTTTGCTTGTTTACTTTCAGCCTCTTCTGAATTAAAATGAAAGCACAGGTTTGTGTGCAGTGAGTTATTGGTTATACTAGTGCAGAGATACAGAGCAGGAGTCTCAGAGCTCAGATGACGCTCACGCCAAGTTCCTTGTTATTGTACCATGTCCTTCAGGTCGGGTGCTTGTCTGATAAACTGGAAATAAACTGGACCGAGCTGGAAAAGTCCCCCATCTTCCCGGGTGTCGTCTGAATCACTGCTGCCTGGCATGAGGTTGTAAAGACAAAACCACCGAGCAGGAGGGGATTTCTCCATCGTGAGGCTGAGGAATCTGATGATTGCTGCGAGGCGTCAGAGTTTCCTCAGATTGACAATAAGTCAAACCAGTTTCTTAATTTGTGAAAAGGTGAGTTGTGGTAAAACAGACTCCCAGTTAACTAGAGGAAGTGAACAAGTTTTGGAAAGTCCCTGTGAGAGAATTAATGTGGAATTTTCTGGAGAGGTAAAAATATTACAGAACTGGTTTTGTTTGTTTGTACAATTTATTTATAGCAAACAATTGAAGTTTTTTTTTAGGGTGAAACTAGGGTCAGGTTATGTTCATTTTGTATGAAGTCTCTGTGGATAACCTTTATTACTTATGTGACCAAAGTTCCTCTTACAGGGAATAAATAATCCTTAACAATACTGTCGTCTGTCTTTATCACCATTTTGATTTTTGATCAAAAGTATTTTAATAGCATTAATGTGCATTAAAGTTCACATATGTAGAAAATAGGTTGTTTGTTGGTAAGTGTAAATGTTGGCACTTTAAGCATTTAGTTTATAACAGACACAGAAGATCAACCAATAGAGTTTGTGTCAGGACTACCTGTTTATTGACCAATGAAAGGCAAGGACAAGTTTGGGAAACGTTAATTTTGCAATTCTGAAGCCACAAGTGGTACAGAAACGACCTTTAACGTCACCAGTGTTGAGAAACGTTCAGTAATAAATCTTGCAGAGATTGCACAGTCTCCCACAGGAGTGTTACAGAATGAAAAATGTTTAAATATGCATCTATAACCAAACAATAATGCCCAAAACCTAACAATTTTAACATTCCTAGAACTTAAAAATAATGCTTTTAACATTTTTGTATCTTAATGGAAGTGTCAGTTAAACGTTCTTACAGCCGAAAAATGTCCGAGTCACTCCTCCCATGTCTCGGCTGTTTACATGAACTACAAATATTGGGTGTGAAATAACAGCTCTGAGGGACTGAAAGTCAAAACAAATGCCAGACAGTCTGTCCAGAATGAAGAATGTCCTTGCTGGAAAAATCCTTGTGATGATAACTGTGTTAAAAACAAATCAAACTGATGTCGTTTTGTCTAGTCTTGGCTGAGAGATTTTGCTATAAGCAGCAAGTGTCCAGACCTTTACATTAAACAGGCTTGTCTGTGAATCGCTGCTGTTTAAATGCCTGATCACAAACCATGTGACACAACTCCACCTGTTGCTCTGCAGATGAAGTGAATCAATACACAAACTTTTAAACGTGCTGAAACGTGACCGTTGGATGTGTGCCAGTCCTTCTTGCACTTATAAGATGATTTTAACCAGTTCATCAGTGTTGTACAGTTTATTGCTTTGGTCAGCTGCTCATTAATAGCATGAATGATCCATTTAATGTTTGATCTGTGACACATTTCTCTCACCAGTTTGTAGTTGTTGCTTGAGTTGGCAGATAACGTACAAGTTTTAAATGGAGTTTTAATGGATTTTTGAATGTCTCATAACAGCACACTGTCCCTCTCTGACACGCTGGTGGGGTCTTTATTTTTCCTAAAGCCATATTCCTAAATATTGTAGGATTTAGATAAGATCACATAGTTGCTGGATAATTGAAATTGCAGTGACTCTCTGGGAATTGTTGGAAACTAAGTTGTTTCAGCAGAAAGCCCATAAGATTAAATTGATAGGTTTAGTTTTCATATTGTCATATTTATATTATTCAAATACATTCATATAAACAACATTCCTTCATGATACATGAACTATCCTCATTCAAATGCCTTTTAACTGAAATTGTCTTTAAGAAACAAATGAAACTCCTGATTTTTGAGTTGCATCTTACAGCAACACATTCAGGTTATTTTTGAGACCAGTGACTAAACCCTCAGTTCACAGATCTGAGCGCGTCTGAAAATGTAGTATAACAGAAACTGTAAGCAGAAGAAAATATTAATTGTACTCTTGATATAAACTCTTATAAACTAGTAAGCATGTATGTGTCAGCTTCACATTGATTTAGCAATCCGTAACAAAGACCCAAACTGCAGTACGTATAAAAACGAGTGACAGGTTTCTGTCGCATCACTCGGTAAATTAGCTTCAGTGATTGGGTGATTTCTCATGTGGGGCTGGTTCTGTGAGTGCGCTGTTGATCGATCTTAAACTGATGTAAATGTGGTTTCTCAGCTGTGATGTTTATCAGTTTAATGTCTGAAGTGTCTGTGTTTATGTTGTAGGTCTTGAAGGCAAATAACACATATTGATAACAGCTAGGGATTGCTATTCATTAAACACAAAAAACAATATTACTTTTGGTTAGGTTGACAATTCACATTTTCTTAAATCTTAAAACGTTTTACAAACATTAATGTTTGTTTGAAGAAATGAAAGAATTTAAATGTTTATAATGTTCTTATAACAGAGCTTGGATGATACCACATATAAAAATTCTGGATGCATTTTAACGTTTAACATTGTGCAGTTTTTGTTAGCTGGACTGTGTTCTAACGTTCAGTGTTTAAGTGAGATCTCTCACTGGGTTCTGTGCAGATTATGGAAATGTTTTTGAGCAGAATTCTCAGTGATTGAGCAGAACATGGCCCACTTGTTTCAAACAACCATGAAATTGTGTGGAGCCAGATAAGACCTGCTGAGACACGTCCTGCTGTGTGTTCTTCTTCACCTGCATACATGCGGCACCGCTCTCATTCTGCTGTGTTTTAGTTTAGTCTATATGTTCTGGTCCCATGCGTCACCTGTATATGTGACCTGTACAGCCTCATGAGTGGGATGAGCACAAGGGTCACATACTGTATGTCCTGATGTAGTTTCATCTGCTGAGCTGTGCCAGCACACACCAACTGTAGCTGAAAACATTTGCTTCTTGATCCACAATTGTTATCGGTTTCGTTACCTCATGGCCACACGTTTCGTTTCCTGTGTGTGCAGTTTGGGGCCTGACTGTCAGAGCTTGTTAGCATGAGCTAACAAGCAAACGACATGCTTTGCCTTGATGCATGACTGCTTTCATAACGTGTCTGTGGAATTTACTTGTTATTCATTTTCTCAGTGACAGTGTACCTGCAGTTACTCTCGTGCCTCTCTGCCACAGTTTTCTCTGGTTTAAAGATCTAATTATAAAATTAAGTATTATTTTACTTTTTCCATGTTTAATATTTTTTATAATTGTCTTTCTGTTAATCATTTTGTGGCAGGTTTTCAGCATGACAACATGCCCCAGTCTGCTCATATGTGTTCTGTAACTGGCTGTTCGTGACAGTAAGTGTCCTTATGCGACACCACTGCCCTACAGGAGGCTCTTAATAACAGTCTCTGAGCCTGAGATTATCTGTCCGCTAAACTCCCTGACTCATATTTAACTGAAGAACCGAAGCGTAACCCCACGGCTCGTGACGTCATGCAGTGACGCAACCGACCTCCTTCTGTTCCATCCAGTGCATGTGACCCGAGACGCATTCTGTCCCAATCTGTGGTATGTAAATGCATTTCAAAGTCGGGGCCAGATAACCCCCTGCTAAATGTCTTTATTGTGTTCCATTTACAGAAGTTTAGTCTTCACCTGGAGTTTTGCATGTCAACTGAACGGTGCTTCGTTTATCGCTGGATGCAGGGCGTCAGAAACTCATCACAGCACACATGCGTGAAGGGCCGACTTTGCATTTGCTCTATATGCACTATTGTTGCTTTTGTAGGGATTGTGCATTAGCAACCAGTCAGACGTGACTGACATCAGATAGTTTCTCGAGGCGCGTTTTGCGTGGATTGGTTGATCTCTGTAAAGGTCATTGAAAGTTTGTAACCAGATAAGTTACAGAGGTGGGATGGTGTTTTAATCTAGGACGGGTGGTTAAAGGGTAGATCTAGGATTACTTTTAAACCTGTTTTTGTACTTGCAAAAAAAGCTGCTGTATCTGTAGGGTTTGAAATGCAATCAAAGTTCTTCATTTCTTCCTTTTCTGCAGACAGCAGTTATATTCATGCAGCATTTAACCCGCATTAGTGTCGCAGAGTCTGTGAATTAATTTGATCATGCCGTTATGTTCTTAAAGCTTTGACCTGTTGCCACCTGTTTTGTGAGCGGCTGTGTGAGGAATTCAATCGTTTCCTTTTAAGAGCTATAAAACACTCAGCAGAAGATGCAGTGCAGTTTAACTGTGGGGCTCTTCAGAAGTTTATTCTGGTCCTTGTTGGTTTGGTTTGAGCTCCTGACTGAAGAGTTTTTGTCTCTTGAGAAGATGAATGGAGAAAAACTCACTGTTGTGCTTCTGTTCTGCAGTAATGAGAACACAAGTGAGAGTAAGACATGAGGATTATTCTAAGCCTTTAGTTGAGGCCTGGATTTTATTTCTTTCTTGAAAGCACCCTGAATGGATTTACAGCAGAGATGAATGTTTTCCTGCTTCAGAACTAATCTTACTTTAATTTTAGCTGCTGCATTGTAAGTTATGCAATTACTCAGGCCTGAAATCTCTACAGATGAGGTTTCGCTTTCATTTATAGAGACAATGAGCTGATTATAGGTCAGTTTTATGAGCTTCTCACTCTGGCTGGCGATCTCATGTCTTACGTGAAACCAAAAAAAGAGATGAAATTTGTGTATAGCTGTAATTTTCTCCTCATTACGTAACGGTGGTAACTTCCTGTAGTCAGAGCAGAGCTGGTTATGCGGTGTTGTCATTCATTCATGGAGCTGGACTGTAATTCAACACTTGAACAGACGGTGACCCATGACTGCACTCCGATCAGCTGGAATGTGTCATTATCAACCACCGCCAACAATTTCCTGTGCTGAGTGTGGATTAGTCACATGGTACATTCATTAAGTCACTTGCTAATACATTCTAGATTCATCCTAGATTCATTCCAGAGTCATTTCAGATTTATTATGTAATTCAAGCATATAAACTTAATATTAAAGTTTAAGTTTGCTACACTTTGACCAGTGAGTTTTTCTTGTGACACTTACGGATTAATAATTCAATCTGATTTTGCTGAAGTTATTATTTCTTGTAGCCAATCAGATGTAGTGTTAGTTCATCATCTTCTAACCTGCTGTGGTTAACTGTAATTGTTGGAGGTTTGTACACCAGTCTTATCAACCTGTTATTTCTCTTTAGTTTAAAGGGAGGGACATTTGAATAAATATGGATTTGGTTAGATTTCTGTTCCAGGATCAACAAAATATGTTGACTTAAAAGCATAACTTGCTCCAGCAAAATCAGGGCATGTGCCTCATCCCAGCAGCCCTGATACCTGTTATCCTTTGTGTTTTTGCTGGAAGTTTGCTTCCCATTATATTGTCATGAAGAGGGAAGAACATTTTGATTATAAATCAAAAATCGCTGATTGAGCAAACAAACCTCAGGGCCTTTGCTATTCAAAATCCAAACAAAACCTGGTTGTGGCTCATCTCCTAGACACTTTGTAAAGCTGAGCTCAAACTTATTGGCAGGCTACACTTCACAAAGCTGCAGTACAAACTGCACAGTGCAAAAGAACAAAAAATAATTGAAAAAGTTTTTGTGTCAAGGTTTGATCTTTTGTGCCGTGGCTGTGCTTGAAGGTTTCAGTTTCACCAGGATGGGGGAAACAGTAATAATGTCACAGATTTAAAAGCTGTTGTCACCATGCCAAACATGAGATGGTCTTAATTTCCCCTCTTGAGTTTATGGTGAGCAGACACTCTGTCTTCTGTGCTGTATTTTCCCACTAGAAACAGAAGAAAGGCCTGGGAAAGAAGGTGATGTCATACCTGAGAAGAAAAATCCATTGTGGTGCACCTGAGTTTGGATTGTGTTTAGGGGAGGGAAGGTTTAAGCCTTCATTTGACACCAGGAAGTCCAGACTACACTGTCTCCGAAACTCAGTTATCACTACAGTGTTTACAAAACAATCTACTCACCCACTTATTAGGATTATTTGAAGTGTTTCTCTAGTAAATGTGCACTGGATGGCCAGGTGATGGGAGCCATCCAGATGGCCTCAGCTTTGCAGGAGAAAAACAAAGTTTATGATAAATGGCAGCAGGCGTACGGCCGTGTGACCATCATGCTTCATGAGAGACTGAACACATTTTTGAGCGTTGAGTGGTGATATCATACACCTGTTCAGGTTTTGTGACAGCACCACCTAATGGTCTAAACATTTTCTGAGAGCATGCAGACATACTTCCATCCAGGCTGTTTATATTTACACAATAATTGCATTTGGATGGATTGGATATCCTGTCTGTTAAACTGTGTGTGTTTGTGCACTGAAGGTCACATTAGGCTAAACTGAGATTTACTCATTTGAATAGTTGTAACATTCTGCTGCAATCCTTCCTTTTTATATTCAGTGTAATTTGAATTGATCAGTTATACTTTAAAGCCTGGAACGCTTTAAAAACATGACACAATTAAAATAAGTCCAAGGCCACGGCCAACATGTTGGATTTAAATTATTTTAATTGTGTCATGTTTTTAAAGCGTTTTTATGGATGATATACAATGCAAAGCTCAAGTTATGTTACTGCAAGGGCAGTCTCCTGTTGCTGCTAGCAACTGTGTATGGATGGCTCACTCAGAACCCATCTGCTGCAGTTACTCACCAAGTAAGATGTGAGGAAGAAGAAGCTCATTTAATATTCCCTTCAGACTCTTCCACACTTTGATTACTAAGAGGTAAATGAGTCTGTGTGAAGTGGTAGTTTAGACCTAAGAGAACTGAACTGTTGAACCGGTTGCCTCCTCATACTCTCTGTGAGTTTTCGTTGTTTTGTGTGCTTGCCGCTGATCAAACTTTCAGGTTGGACTTTTGTTGAACTTTCCTCTTTAACATGCTCAACCACTTTTATGCCCTGAACCCGCAAATGGGCTGAACCTGTCTTCACCCGAGACACCCGCACAACAACCTTTAACCCTGACATCTTCTGCACATGAGTCCAATTCAACAAAAACGTATATTAGCTTAGTCACTTCAACAAATAACTGTATGGTTTGTATGGTTTATATGTATAAACCAAAATATGTAAACTTTCCAACACTTTGTGTAAATGACAGGCTACTTTAAAAGGTTTGATCAGTACCAGTGTATCGGTTTTATTGAACTGTTCTGGATTTCATGTTGAGGCTGAACACCTGGAGATGATTTTTCACCCTCGGAATGAGGCAGCAGCAGTTTGACTGGGACCGTTGCCTGTTTACTGGATAGATAGATTGAGCTTGTCTTTAAGATGTTTGACTCACATCTAACCTGCTGCCTTCATTTACACCCACGGTCCAGGACAAAAATGATAACTTCTAACCTCTGAAAATACTCTTGAGTAGCTTGACATTATTGAGGATGTTTTAATGTAATTACCATGACAAGCAAATATTGTTTTTTGCAATTTTTCTGTGGTTAATGTACAGCGATGAAACGGCAGACGGATCAGATCTCCTTCACAAGCTTTGATTGGAAACACATGTGGAGACCCCTGGTTCAGCCCAGACCAGCAGACAAATCTAGAGATCAGCGGCTTTGACAGCTCATTTGTAGAATATCTGGCCTGTGGCCCATCCGGCTATCTGCATGTGTCACAGAGAACATCAGATGTTCCTCAGCTCTCAAATCCTGCATCTCATCACTTCATGCTCTTTCTTGTAGAACTGTCTGATAAGCAGATTGATGTCATTTCCTGTATGTGTGTCCCTCATACAGGTTCGGAGCAGAGGATTGTGGGATTGATAGAGGTTCAGAGCAAGCAGGAATTCATAATACAAGCTGGTTAACAGGTAATGTTCTCAGAACAGTGACTAACAGTCTCTAGTTATCAAAAACATTTTTGCAGTAACTTTAGTAGAACATATTTACAGAATTTTATAGTAGTTTGAAGAATGTATTAGAACCAAGCAGTAACGTTAACACAACTCACAGTTGGACATTTTAAAACACACAAAGGCTAGAGAAATATGAATTATTTTGTGAAAATACTGTGTGTTCCAGTTCTGCAGAAATCTGTGAAATTTCTTCAGTATAATTGCTGTTTAAGTCAACATATTACTGTATATAATTGCATTTGGCCTGATTTCAGTGTGGTTAGGCTTTTGGCGAGTTAACAAAAGTACATTAAATTGAGACCATATATATTCTATGTAGCTTCTGACTTTATTGAGTGTATGGAGAGCAGTCATACACCAGACTGCTGTATTGTATGTTTTGTATGTTACAGGCACATGCAGGCAAACCTCTGGTATTACTCAACGGATTTCTTCCATGCCAGTGGACATGAAGGGCCACAACTGCCTCTCACCCAACCTTATAATTGGGATCCATTGTGTTCCTGAAACACTTGGACTTTTCATAAAACTCTGCATGTATAACAGACTCAGAAGAAAACATGCAGTAATGTGTGACGTGTCTCATTTAGATGCTCAAATACTCATGACAGCTTCAAAATTATGATTTTTTTTTGCACCCTTCAGGAAATTAAGTTGCGACCGCAGTGCGTTACGCCTCATTTCCAAACGAGAACCATCACACCGAACAAAATCCTTTTCATTTGCATGTTTTGTGCTTTGCAGAAAATGATCTTTGCAGAATTTCTGAGTCAATGAATTAAAACTGTGTGAGGTATTAAATTGTTCTTGCATGTTTTTGTCTGGTTTGCATATTAATGTGGTCGGTAATGTGAGAGTTTCTTTACTTCATTTTCCAGTAACAGCAAAAAAAATTAAAAGCATAATATAAATGAAAAAAAAATTGGTTTCTTGTGTCTATGTAACGTTTGGACCTCAGACTTGTGTGCACTGAGTGTGTGGACCCCCGCTTACATCATTCCAAATCAACACCCTCTTCCACAATCCAACAATGAAGCCGTTTGCCTGGAATGGACAGAAAGTTCTGTGGACCTGCACGTTGTTCCCCTGTGATCAGCTCGATGGGTCTCAATGTCCCCGCAGCAGAACCGAACAGCTGGAGGTTCTGGCGGAAGTGAAGCTGCTGTTTGACCATCTGGAAAAGAGCAGAAGTCCAGAGGTGATTGTGAGGAGAAGAAAGTGCTTTTCCTTCTGCTCAGCAGCGCTGTGACTTCCTCTCTTCTGTTTCTCTCTGCCTTTACAAGAGCTGATGGAGGATCTCTCATCACATGGTGCTGCAACACTTCTAAACATCAGCTTTAAGTTCCTGTAGGACAAAGGATTTGATACGACCTCTTTAAACGTTAAGAAGCTGCCTGTGTTCAGCGCTCATTTTAAGAGATCATATCATGAAGAATCAGATTTTATATGATCTATTGAGATAAAATGAAAAAGTGATAAATGTCCAGAGGACATTTATTACATTGTGCTTGATCTAGAGATGGTGAAGCAATACAGAACTCGTCTCCCCTGGAGGAACGGCTTTAAAAAGAAAAAAATGGTTATTAAAAATATGGGGCAATGAGTACTCTTATTTCTCTTATGAAAGAAGTTACTTGGTGTTTATTAACTTTTTTTAGACTGAGTATGAAAACTGGTCATAGAAACAAATATAATTATCAGCAGTTTCTTTATGGTGAAAGAATTATAAGAGGCTGTAATTAAACAGCAGCATATACGTTAAATCCTTCTGTACTGTCATTATGCTGAGAAAGTAAAGAGAACAGAAATGAATGTTTGAGTTTGAGGAGAGACAGGATGAGTGAGTTCTTTGTCTTGTTATTGTGCTACATGGCTGATCTGAGGACATGGTGTGTGGAAACTGAGACGGGGGCTCTCAGCACTCAGTGGGACATGGCGAGTGATGGGCCGAGCAGAATGGGCTGTAAGTGTGTAAAACTAGCGCTTGATAACAGGTTTTGGGATCACTTCCATTGAGTGTGTTTGTTTTTATAGCATTGTTGCTAAGCACCAGTGGAGCTAACGGTAAACATGGCAGCAATGCAGATACAGGCAACACCAGCTAACAGAGAACATTGTAAGAACGTTGGCAGATGTTCCCTAAAAGTTCTCTCAAAGTTATCAAAAATCTATATCATCTACATGAAACATTTGATATAGTGTCTTTTCACATTTTCATATTTGCTATGAGCTACAGCTTTATCAAACAGCAAACACCTGATTTGCACAGATCTGGGGTTGTAAACATTACTGTAATATGTTGACACATTTCCACCATTTTATGATATATACAGTCATATTGCTGTAGCTGTCGGTGTGTTTTCATTATCTTAACACATAAGGGTTGGCAGAGCCGAGGTCATCTGTCAAATATATGCTGAATTTCCACTGAGTATTTTAGCCCAGAGCTGTTTCTTTCATTATCTGCTGTCATCAGTCTTTTTGACAGACACACTGACACTGAATAAGTGTTTTACGTTTTGTCCGCAGTAGGAAAGAAAGTTCCTTAGCAACTACCATTTTGCTTGCTTGTGTACACACTGACACTGTCACATATTTAGCAGATAACTATAAAGAATAAATGTCATTCCCAGGCCTAATTCAATATTAAAAATACATGTACTATGATACGTGTGGATCTAGTTATGTCTACTCTAAATATACTTCATACAGCAGATATTGGTCTTTATGACCGTATAAAATGATTTCCTTATCCGGTACTCAAAGGGACCGGAAAAGTCATTGAAAAATGATGGAAGTTAATTGGTCGAAATACATGGGAACCATGAATATAATCCCTGACATCACAAAATGTTGCTATGCAACAAAACAAATGAGCAGCTATGGGTGTCCAGTGATATGAGTACATATTGTGTGTTGTGTCATAGCTGTTACTGTGGATTCAATCAAAGCTGCAGCATCGTATTGACCAGAACTGTTTATTAATACAAGCAATGCTACAGTACATCATTGTAAAACACAGATGCCACATTCAGATTTCTTACTTCTGTATAAATGCCAACCCATGAACAATCAGTGTTTACCTTTATTTGCGTTAATAATCCAAATAAACAGTTCTGCAGGAAGTGTATGTGCACTGAACAGCCTCGAGCAACAAACTTAAGATGACATAGTTTCTGAAAAGAGAAAAATTGAAAGTGTGAGATGTCTGAAGGGTCAGTATCCTGTCCAGAGCTGCGGGTCTGTGGAAGAAGCCCCTCATCCTCCTCACTACAGAACATGGACCAGACACACAACTCACTTCAGTCTCAGCATCTCAGCATCTCAGCAGAAACCTCCTCTGTAAACTATGACTTATAATGATAGCGGTTCCTCTTCAATAACCACGATAGTAAAGATCGATGAAATTAAAGCCAAAGCTCCAGTGAATGAATTACAGACGCGGATGTTTATTACTGACAGCAGGTCATATTTAACGTAACACTGACTGACGCACCTGCATGATTCTGACGCGTTACGTATTAAAGAACCAAACGCGTGTTTCAGGCGCTTCTATGAACGCTTGCGTCGCGATGAAAGACGCGCGTCGCGCCGCGCCGCGTCAGGCTGTTGCATTGTGGGATTGACGTGCGCAGGGAAGCAGGTACGTGTGTGACGCGCATCACGTTTAAGGCACATGTGGTTGTTGCAGGAGCAGGTGTGTGTCAGAAACAAAAATGTTTCATTCACAACTATCAGCTTTTATTTTGTCTGACAGGGACGATGTTTGAAAACAGGTTTATTTGCTGTGTAGGTTGTTTTCAAGCGGATATTAAACATGGCGTGTGCAGCACAAGTAACATACGGTGTCGTTTATCATAAATGCATGTAAACACTGATCCTGCGTTTCCCAAACGTTCCCACAACGCTTCCTCTGTTCATCTCGCGTTCCAGTAACTCTGCTGAACTGGGAACATTTGACTGATAAAATGCTTGTCTGATATATTCGTGTATCGTCGTCATGTGTTCCTTTAATGTTATTATTTTCAGGCCCATAAATTCCAACACAAATGTCTTGTGTTCTGAGAAAGTAGCTGCTCGGGTTTTACTAAAGCACCAGGTGAGGATGATGAAGGAGCCTGGAGAACGATCTGGCCAGCGTGCTGTGCTTGTGATGCTTGCTTCAGTTAGGATGGACATGTGGGAGAGAAAACGACCAGAGCGCATAGAGAACAAACAGATAGTTTGAAGGGCTGTTCGCTTCGTTCTAAATGCACAACAGCTGTGATGATGTCAGTATAGATTGAATGGAATATTCCAGGTTCGGCGTGCGGATGGAGTCTGTGTACTCAGGTGCGTGATGTGAAGTTAGAGGAGCAGAGCTGAGGGGAGTTTTGTCTCTGGGCCAGTTCTCCTCCGGCACTGCCCTCTTCCCATGAACCGAGCAGCAGGAACAAAGTAGAGGATTAAAGTGTCTTCCACTGGACTGGTGCGGCTGCACTTCCAAATGCTTCTCAAATCCAGTCAGTAAAAGATACTGACACAGCAGCGCTTGAGTCTTTTGTGCTGGATTGATTCATGTTAGATTGTAATGTGACTAAAAGAAAAACTGACCTGAGAGAGTCACATTATCTTGTCAGTTGTCCTGTTGTAAAGTCAATTAGCAGTATAAACACATAAAGTAAATACAGCCCATGAAAACACATACCTCACAGATAAACTGGATTCTGTTCTGATTTTCTGTGTATAGAGTTTTCTTAGATAAGACAAAATCTTTGTCATTTTAGAGACACAATTCTTTAAATCAAATTGAACTGTTCTTGAATGAAGGCTTCTTTTTGCTTTTGAAAGCTAACTTTAAACTTCAATATTGAGATGGACTGTAAATACATTTAAAGGTGATGTGTGGATCTGTTTCACTGTAATAATATTACAGCAAAATATCAAGTTTCTCTCTAGGAGAAGATGTTTCAGAAGATATTTCAGGCTGTTCCTTTGTGTGCATGAAAGTGGCATTAGGTGTTGGGCTGTGTGGCAACAGTTTAACCGTCTGGCTCTTTTAATGCAATTTTAATGTGATTCCAGCTATTCTCAGAGGTTCACCATGACATCATCCATTAAAATTCTTGTGGGTCACTGATTCTAGCAAACCCTCGGCTGGGTCCGTTTGCGTTTCTCTGCACTCAGGCTTGCATTGTGAAAACCAGCGAAGGTCAATTTTTAATGTCCATTTAATTGTCAAGCCCTTTCCTGTAGCCTGATGTTTGCTTATGATTCTATCAAGTATCAAGAAAATTTCCCCCAGGGAGACATCACAGCGGAGGGGTGTGTTTGTGTAAACTCTCACTGCCCATCCGGTAACGCACGAGCCAAGGGCGTCCCGCAGAGAGACGGCTGTCCTCTGCCCTGGACAGCTTCATCACTCTAAAGGGGTGAAATCTCCAGCTACGTCTCAGCCACTGTAAACATGCAGTAAATAATGCAGTGAATAATGCAGTAAATAATGCACTGCTGCCCCACAGCTGTGTTGAAGCTTCTGTCTGCAGCTGGTGTCTCTCTGCTATGTGCCAGTGACCCAGATGACATCCAGACTGCTGCTTTATCCTGAATCCTACCTTCATATTTACACAGCCGCTGACTCTGGATTAAACAACAATGACTGGCATATAAAATACTTTGCCAAGTAGCTTTTGTGAAAAAACATCTGTCTCTGTTAACACAGTAAAACCAGACATGCTGCCTCCTCTGTCTCCCACTAGAGAAATAATAGATATCTGGATAACAGAACATTGGCTAATGTTTTCTGAAAGTTCTTTTTAGTTCTTGTGGTGACATAAGTGCAACTTTTTAAATGTGTGTGTGTGTGTGTGTGTGTGTGTGTGTGTGTGTGTGTGTGTGTGTGTGTTAAGCAGAACTGATAAGCAGAACTCAGGACATGTGATTAATAAACATCTGTCTATTAAGTACAGTATAGCTCAGAGAGAATTGTGTGGCTTTGCTGAAAGCATATATATATATATATGAAGTTCTCTTTTAAGGCAGGCATGAACGTGTGTGAGTGTCTCTTGTCAGGCTGAACTGACTGAGTTCAAGTTCAGGCCTAAATGTAAACAAGCCTCTGGCTGTAGGCAGCAGAGTTGTGGGGTTTCTTGTTCATAGATTAGGAGTTCAGGAGTAACAATCTTCTCAGTTATGTTTTATTAACTTTGTGTGATGATTCTTTTAAAATTCCCTAGGAGAACTAAAATCAGTACAGACAAGAAGTACAGAAGAGAATTGTTTTAGGAGGTTTAATCATAGTGTTCATACTGTAATGTCTCCAGTTTGTGTCAGTTTAATCATGTTGCTGTCTAGCTAGATATTAAAGAGATCTCACTCTAAAGAGTCTGTCAGATAGTCATTTATTCTGAGAAAATTCTGTGTGTTGGTTTGAAACATCAGAACATCAGTTCTCAGGTCAGCCGGGGTAAAAATACACCATGGTGTAGTGGGGCATGGTGGATACATGTGTGGATCAAACGATGAGATGAGTGAGAAGTTCATGTTAATGTTCAAACCTCACTGGCCCTCCGTTGTGTTTAAAATTCTTTTCCTGTGATACTGTAGTGTAACTTTGGGAGACCAATCAAGAGCTTATTATGCCACAGTTATCACAGCAATCAGTATTTATACACAAGTGGCTTTCTCTCTCTCTCTCTCTCTCTCTCTCTCTCTCTCTCTCTCTCACACACACACACACACACACAATCTCTCTCTCTCTCTCTCTCTCTCTCTCTCTCTCTCTCTGCCCTCTGTTGAAACATGCTCTTCTATCAAGATTTCATGCATGAAGAGAGATCTAGTTGCCTTTGTTGAGGCTTGTGTTACCCAGGTCCCCGAGAGCTTGTTCTTGCATTACCTCATGCACTGGAACAAAGACGAGAGGATGGGCAGGATAACGGGAAGAGATGGAGTCTGGGCTGCGGCTGAGATCAGGTTTTTGGGAAAAGTCATGGGAAGTTGGAGGTTGTGTTGGGGGGAGCAGTGAATGTGGACCCCTTACAAACCAGGTTGTTGTTATTCACTGAAATCTGGTAAAGAACATCTTTGAGTGCTAATGAGTTGCTTTGTGGCATCTCAAGGAATATAAATATACAAAGATTAAAGTCTATAAAAATGTACACATTAATAAGGTAAACGAAAGACCTTTGTGTGGAATGACACGTTTAAGAGAATAAAACTTATAGACTTTTACACCCAATACTGATAGTGCGGCTGGAGTAAAACAATCATCAGATGAGTTGCTCATATCAGATGTCACAGAGCGGACAGTTGACCAAGACCCCTGCAGGCAATAAACCCACTTCATTGTCTTTGTGTTCCTGTGGTTTTTAATTCTAGTGGAGGAAGAATCAACAGATAATGTTATGTGGTATCATAGAGCAGAGTTCACCAAAAACTCCTCACTTCTCATCCTTTACTCAATATCTCTGCTTCTAAACTCCAGCTTCCCCGAAATTGTATCATGATCAAATTAGTAAATCAGGACAAAAATTTTACTTTGGGTGGAACTTTTTCTTCAAATGTGGGAGCCAGAAGGGATGTTTAGACTTAGATTAAAACAAAATATATTTCAGTTCCAAACCTACTGAAATATGAACTTATATTGAACTTCAGCTGATCAGACTCCTTTGTTTTTTAGTTCAGTAAGTCCCAAATTATATTACAAAACAACATCAAAAAACCAAATATGATATTTTATTTTAGCAATAATAAAAAAGATTTGAAATGTCAACAATGCTGTCTTCCACCAAGCAGGTATGTACGCATGTACGAGTTTCAGGTTTCCTGTTAAACTCTGGTTTTTGGATCAGATGCAGCATTTTTCACAGGCTTATGTGGCTTTGACTTTCTCATTTGGCCTTTTCACACGGACCACTTTATCTGATATACCCACAGAACTGTGTAACAGCACCATCAAATGTTCTGAATAGTTCCTTAATGAAAAAACTCATCCTGGAGAATAAACAAGGGTAAACGAGAGCAGCGGCTTGACCTGTGAGATGGCGTGTGTCGGTTTGTGATGCTGCTAGCGTGTGCATGTCGCGCTCTGGAATTGAGTTGACGTTCCTGCAGCCGCTCATGTTTCTTCATAAATCCCAGCATGCAGCACCTCTGGGTTCCCTGCACCTGGCACTGGGAGATCAGGCTTCACTTGAGCCCTTCATTCCAGGAATGATATCCACAGTCAGAATATTGGAGCTAGCTGGGCTGCCCTCCGAGAGCCTCCAATCAGGTATTAATCCTCTAATGCCTGCAGAGCTAATCAGCCTCTACTGGCTGCCCTTGGCATTCTGATGGACTGACAGTAACTCAGGGCTGGCAGGACTCAGCAGTTAATAATATTAGGTTGTAGAAACGTTTCCAGAGCATTTCCTTTAGGTAATGTCCTTCAAACATTAAAAAGGTCATGGTGAAAGTTCTAGAAATGTTCCAAACATTGTGTTGTCCATTATTGTTTGATTGTAGGACGTTGCTTTTAAATTCTGTATCATTTAAAAATGTTCCACCAACAACTTAAGAATTATGTTTCTAGAGGTGGTCTTCATTACTTCTTGGGCGGAAATGTATTCAAGATGTTGTGTGGTGAGACAAATATGGATTATTTCATCATCTGCTAAATTACAGTGTGTGCCAATGTTTATTTATGATTTTTTTTGCATAAGACATTGTTGGTTAATCTGTAACCTTTAAAAATTCTAATTTGATTCACAGTTTCTGCCTATATAAACTTTTACTAATTACTACCTTGCCACCTATATAGGCAATAAACAGGAAGACAGCTCACTGAGTTTTGGAACGGGGCCCACATGGGATCATGTATTTTTCTAATACTTTACTACTGCTTGAGTTTATAAGCTCCCAAAATGTACTTGAGGAAAGAAGTTTAAAGTGGTTGAGAGAATTCCAGTCTGTCTCCAGATTCATAAGAATAACAGATTTGAGAAGAGCAGCTCATCTGTCCCTAAATTCTTAATGTTTGGAGAGCAGAACATTAAGATTAATATTGGCACATAAATGCAGAGGACCTAATGTCACGCAGTGAATCTGGTTTCCAGGCCACACACGCTGCGCTCCACATAAAACTAATCTGTGATCAAAGAGATTGTCATTTTAAAAAATCTAGCATGTCATGTGTATTTACAAGTGGTTGAGCTGCCGGCTTTGGCAGGTTTGTAAAGTAAGAGCAAGTGAAGACAGCGATGGTGCCCATTGACTTCTGCTCTCCTGGCATTCAGCTTTACGGTTCTTCTGAGGGACTAAAGCAGAACAAAACATTATTGCACAAACAGATATAAAACTATTTAATAACCGGATTGGAAAAGTCATTATGGAGACTCTAACAGGCTAAACAGGAAAACAGTATTGCTGAAATTGCCAAGGAGAAGATGAATAATCCACTGCATGGCCAAGGAAGCAACAGAAAATATTAAAGGCACGGCTAAATATCCCACAAGTTCAGCAAACGTAAACACTGAAGGGAAAAAACAGGCATGCTTTAATAGCCAGCTCAGAAACCACAAGAAAGCCTGGCTTAAACTAACACATCCTAGCCAAGCAACACTGCTCTGTGAATGCATCAAAGAAGGGAACGATTAAACAAACAACTGAGATCAGTTGCTAAAACTCCACTTAAAAGGTGGTCAAAGAAGTAAAATACATGCTGGTGCACAGTCAGATTCAGTGTCAGTTACCCTGAGCTAAAATGAGGCTGTGGTTATATATTGAGTCTTTGATTATTGGAAGATTGTTTGGTTGTTAATGGAGAGATTTCCCTACAGTGTGTTCATCATGGTTTTTGGCTGATTATAAGACAGAGACTTGGCAACAGATCCTGACTTGCCCGTGACATTGATTTGAGCTGTCGACTGGGTCCATCCCATTGAAAATAAATGCTGACTGCACACACTGGGTTCTGGGAAAGGGAAGCTTTTCCAAATGCTTTTAAATTTCTTTGCCAGGTCAGAAAATGTGTGTTTGTGTTGGAATAAACAAAAGAATTAACAGTTGCTGTTAATACATGATATTGTGAAGTAGTCACTTCAATATTATGTCTATTGCTGCCATCTGTTCAAAATGTATAAAATCAGAGTAAACTTCACGCTAGAAGTTTTGCTGAGCTGGTGATGTCATGTCATGAAGATGCAACAAACCACATTCTGAAGGTAAAATTACATTAACATTGTTTGCTAACCAGGACGGACGCTAACCAGATTCTAGCAACAACCCAGCTAACGATTTTTTGTTTCCAATTTAATCCTATTTTAAAAAATCACATTGTATTAAACGTTATTGCTTTATAGGAACATGATTCAAACATTTTTTGAAGTTCTGTTTTAAAACAACTTCAGAATAACGTTTTTTGTTATGATATATAATATTAAAAAACGTTCTGCTAACGCTACTGTAAGTGTGTTTGTTGATGATGATTTTGAAAGAACTTTAGCCAGTGTTCTGTGAATGTTTCCTGTTGGCTGGGAACCAGTTTATACCCTGTGAAGTGAAAATATCAGTCATTTAATTTGCTGTTTATTGTTTGTATTGAAAAGAACTCGTAGAGACAGACAGCAGATTCAAATAAAGCTACACAATGTCATGTTGAACATGGAAGCTGTAACAGGGTTACCGCAGCGTGACAGTCAGGTTCTCCAGTAACAGCTGAGATGGCAGCAAACTTCTCCACACATATTCTGTCAGGCAGATGCTGTTTGTTATTCCCTCTTCATCATATGGAGCTGTGCAAGCGCATTAGTTTTCTGGTGACAAGATATGGTCATACGAGTAAAACGAATGGCTGTGCATCTGAAACTAGAGTTTAAAAACATTTCTTGCCCTGTGTGGCTGTCGGTTGGGTTAATAGAGGGACGTACTGCTGAGCTTTAAAATACCAGCACTGGCGTGACATTAGAGACCCAATGACATTTACATAAATTAATTTAAACACTTTTATCCAAAGCGACTTATAAATGAGGGAACATTTAACACTTTGCTGTAAGGGCCAGCATAAACACAGTCTACAAAGTTGGAATAGAACTGAAGTTAGAGAGAGGAGAACCGCTCAGGAGGAGAGAGAGTATTCTTGTTAGCAATGTTAAACTGTAGTAAGTTAGAGATCGGCTTGAGTGTTCAGTGTTTTATAAAGTAATTTCACTCTTAAACGATCAGGAGTCACTCAATTATTGAATGTAGATCTTAAGCTTAGACATATAAACTCTTAAGAGAGAGAGAAAGTAACATGCAGTGGGCATGTCAACTCACATCGTATGAAGTGAACAAAACTCCAGGCAAAGTTTTAAACTGCAGTGATAAATTGAGAAATTAAAATGTTAAACGATCCACAACAGAAATGAACCTTTTCTAAAGGTGGGGTACATTTACCACTGAACCAAAACACATTTATAACCTGAAACGTTTATGGAAAAACAGAGATGTTTGGCAGATTTATACCGTGGAGAGATATGAAACGAATGGAGTCATTTTCTGCAGATTATCATGCAGTTTCTGTGTGTGATAAAACTGTAGTCTGATACATTCAGTTTAATTGACTGCATGCAGGAATTTTCTCAGCTCAGTCAGGTTTGTCTGCACCTCTGTTTTATTTTACTCATGGGTTTTAGAAAATGCTCTTTGTGTGACAGACTTCGCTGGAGGGATTGTCAGCGTGTTGCTTGTGATGATAACAGCATATGAAGTAATGAAAGGCAGCTGGTTTCAGAGTCTTTGATAAACGGTTGTTTTCTTAACACAATATTTTCTGCATGGCTACCAGTACATGAGCTAATCAGAGCTGATAGACACACAGCCGACCCTGAAGCATCGGCTCTGTTTGTGTTGCCACAGTGATCATCAAAATAAGAGCTGTTTCAACACCCTTATCTAACATTTGCCTGAAGTGACTTTTATGTGCAGCATCAGGGATGTTGATGTTGTGTGATTTCAGAGCCCTGGAGCCAAACTCTGAACACTGTCAGCCTCACGAGAGGCGCTACAGCAACACCCAGCAGAGCAGCTTTTAACTAACACCCATTTCTGGGTCTCTGTGTGCACAGATGAACTCCCGCATTGCAGTAAAAGCTTAAAGATGTTCACACAGGGAGGAGATGTAAGGTCAGGCCTGAATGTGTTGCTCCTGCCTTCTGCTTTAGGTTTGGGTGAATATATGTTTGTAAATGATTTTTTGGGAGGGTAGGTAATGACACATTTTACTTTACTTTAAGTTCTTTAAGTTTAAGCTTTAATGTTTCAAATGCAAACATGACATTATTTTTTATTTTTAAAAAGTGCCCATCCAGATCTACACAACACAAACTGCTCTGGTTTGTTTCTGTCAGTGATTCTCTGTGTTTCTCTTTGATTTTGAAATCTGTATCCTAACTACACCAGCAAAAGATATCATATAAATGTCCGAAACAATCTCGCTTCAGGTTGTAAGACATGAACTCGTGTCATCCTGACCCCGTTATTTCTCTTCTGTCAGACATAAAATAATACGCTAAGCAGAGTTACTTTTTCCAAACAATGTGATGCTTAGTGTCAGACTCTAGGAAACACAAGACTCACACAAAGGTGTCATGTGACTTCAGACAATATATGATGTACTTCTACCTTTAACTAACTTCTTCCCTTTTTTGTCCTTTTTGAATTTAAGAGTGTGAAGTAAATCACCATCTACTCATTGTGGGGAAAACAGGCTAAAAATAAAATGTGGTTGGAGTGACATGAGGGTTCATAAAAAGTGTTTTTTATGAACTATTCCTGTAATACTTTAGCCATTTGTACTACCTTAAGAGAGCCTTTATATCAACAGGGTTTGGGTTTGGAACTGTCTGGCAGTAAAACTGTTGCACAATACTATAATTATTCAGTTTAGCCCCTCCGGTTACTCCAGTCTCTGTCCTCAACAGCTGTACATTTATTTGTCAAATCAACATGAGAGTCATTATTACACCGCAGTGCTAATCTCTAATGATCATTGATAATTAGCATTAGCGCTGAAGATCAGCCATTTTTTGACAGCGTTTCTTTCCCTCAGATATTATGTTTGGCAAGATTCATTTCCAGGAAATCACCACCTCAGGAAAGTTTCTCCCTGACGCTCATTGCTGTGACTGGAATGAAACAGTTTTACGCTGACTAGTGAACACAGCTGGCTGTGAGAAATCCTCAGCTTGACCTGTCATTTCTGCACAGACTTTTAAAAATGAAACTCAAATGTTTCTCTTGAGTGAGTGACGATTGAACAATGAAGTAATGAGAGAAGCAGATTGTCAGATGCCTTTCAGAGGCTGTAGAATATGATACATGTGTGTTAGCAACCGTTCCTGCTTAGCCACCTGTTCACATTCATATGCCATTAAAACAGCTGTGGCTTGAAATCGTTTAAAGAATTAAGGTGATAAATGTGTCATGTCACACTGTTTAACTGCGCTGTCTTCCATCAGAGCACTGGTGACCCGGCTATCCTGGAAGTATCAAAAACTTTCTTGCAGTAATGTTAGTAGAAGTTTTTTAGTTAGTAAAATGTTCTAAAAAAGTGACAGAATTGAAAATGTTTACATAACATTCTAACCAAACTATAATGTTAATACAGACTAATACAGTTAATACAGAATGTTAATACAGAAACATACTGGAAAACGTCTTTACAAGCTAAAACTGTCAGCTGGGATGTCTTTATTTCAGATGTTGGGTCAGTGGGTTGATGTCTGTGTGTCTTGAACATCTAGGTTGTAAATGACGTACTTTGCATTGCATCTGCGCTTTCTGACAGAACTTTCCATCTATCAGCTCAGCCGTATTTTCCTCAGAGTCACTCAGTGTTCATTTGCTTTAGGTCGTCACACAGTGTTGAGTGTCATAAGATGCTGCGCTTTGACGTTTGCTGTTGCAGTAACGTTTCTTAAGTTCCATGAATAAAAACAATTAGTCACATAAATTGTCCAGAACTGTACATGAGCGGCCTGCATTCTTTCCATTCTGCTTTTGTTGTTCTGTGGTTGACTGCAGTTATTGAAGAACAGTAAAGTTGCTTAGCCAATGTTCTTCCCAGAAAACATCTCTCAAAGTTCTTTCAGGTAACAAAGGTTTTGCAGTAATGTTAGTAGAATGTTTTTCTAACAGAAGTCATATTTTAAAACATTATTCTTTAATAGTAAATGTTTTTAAAAGAAGAATGTTTAATTTTTAAATAATGTTCTTAATTGCCTGTTTAAACAGAAATCCCAGGGTATGACATCATATCCTGTTGCAGGGTGTGAGGTAGCTTCACACGCAGCGTCAGGAAGTGAAGATGAATCTATTTTTATTCACCATACAGAAACATGTGCTGTTTTAGGCAGCTTCAAGTCAAGCGTCAGTGACCGCAGCGAATACTGCAATGATGAGCATAATGGAAAAACAACCCGCAAGAATATCTCACTGTTAATGTTGCAAAAACAGCATACAAAAGAAAAGCCAAACCTACATTTTTTGTGACCTGTATACAGTAAGAGTGATCTGAGGGCCATAACTACATAAATACTGGCCTAATCCAGTTCATTTATTTTTGTCCTGCGTAAGACTGAAACTGCCAATGTTATCTCAAAGAGTTTCACTCTTCCAGGTCCAGGTAGATATTTATAGAATGAGACAAACGTTTGTCAGTTATTCTTAGCAATGAACCAGATCCCAGAGGGTGTGATGGAACAGCAGATAGCTCTAGTAATACATTTAGATTAAGGTCAGGCTTATGAAGTTAAGAAAAGTCAACATAGGTTAACATTGAGGCTTATACCTGCCTGTTGCACATATTGAATGACTCAACAAAACAAGGTCATAAAGTTTGAATGGAAACTTCCAACCAGGTGCCTAGAATGTGAATATGAATGTATAATGTTACACGTGAAGTTCAGAGAAGTGTTCAGTTGGATCAAGCATCTTTCCACAGGCGTTTAATCCAGCGGTAAGATTCAGAGTCGACCTTAAACTGAGTCTAGTTATTTTGATAATGCAACAGCTCTGTCTTATGGTTGCATGAAAGGTAAAACAGTCTACACCTGTGAAACGACTCCTTTTGTTTTACAAGAGTCATGTAAATATTGCATTTTGAACTCATTTTGACAAGGCAGGTCCCTGTTTCTGATTCATCAGGTCAGTGTTGAGTTTAGTCAGAGTCCCTCTGAAATTTCATCAGCTCTTCTACAGACCAAAGATCCTCACTGGATGTTGTCAGTACAGCATCTGTCCACTCTGATAGACACATGCACAGCCAACCTTCCTGAGGAAACCCCTTGTAGCTGTTTGGGTTATTTCTGGTTCAGAGCTTCTAGTCTGTTCTCAACAAAATGCCTGGAATGTTTTAACGTGACATCTGAAAGGAAAATATGAGATCAAACTATCAGATCTCTTCACATCTCAGTGTCTTAAACACGCTTGGCATTTTAAGAGATATATTCATCCTGTTAAAATTCCTCTTTATCAGAAATTCTTGTTGAGCTGCAGGTCATAGTGGAATAAAACCATGTTCCTGTAGGACCATGAAGCCACACAAAACACAGACAACAAGAGATGAAACACAATCTCACAGTTCCTCACAAGTGCAGATGTGATGAGAGAATTCAATAGTATTTTGTGTTGTTGGACAGACTGAGAAATTATTAACCTGCATAAAGTTCATACAAAAAAGGCAATGAACCCTTAAAATTATTAATTGAAACAGACGATTTAATCCAGTAATTACTGTAGTTACATGAGGCATGTGATGACAGTACTGTAAACCCACCTGTACTGTATCTACTGTACCAACTTACAGAGAAACCTCAGGCATTTCAAGTTGCACAAACATCTCATCAGAAAGAAACAGAGGATTGTCTGGAGATGGTTATTTTTTAAGTGGTATGTCTCTTAAGCACCTCCAGTCGCTCACACCATTTGAGATTTACACTGCTTGTACTTCAGTTTCTAGAGAAGGGTGGATGTTTTGTTCTGGAGCTGAGAGTGAGATCAGAGAACTGAGAACAGGTTCTGTGCTTCACGGTCCTGATGAACCATTTAAATGAAATCATGAATGAATGTATTTGTGTGTCACGGTTGTTCTTACCATGAGCTCTGCATGTCATGGGTTTCTTAGTTCATTCAATCTGCCGTTTGTGTTGTGGGATCATTTTAACACTCTAATTTTGTTTGATGTTTTTGGATAATGTTTTATAAACTTCAGCTATGCACAGAATTCTTTGAGGCAAGCTAGGATAGAAATAATAATTTAAAATTAAACAAACACTGGTTTACCGTCCATGTGAGGAAGAAAAATGATGAAAAAAACCCACTGGGAAAACAGAGTTGCAATATGTGGCAATTTTTCTGGCATGGTGTGTGCCACATCAGTCACACAGTGTTTTAAACACAAAATAAATGAATGTTTCTCCACACGCATACGTGAATCTACGTTTGGCTATTGAAGAACCTAAAAATGTGGCTTCAGTTATTGGCCAACATCCACAAACTTCCCTGAAATCTCCTCACACTTCTAATACATTTGAGTGGGCTGGGGTTATAGGGACAGATAATCATCTGTAGTGGTTTTACTGATTGAGGTTTTTTGTAAAGCTCAGAGTCTCTGTTTTCATGTGTATTAGACCAGCCCATCCATGCAACCGCAAAGAGATACAACAGAGAAAGATGTTTTTAAGCTATCACACGGAGTAAAAGACTTGCCACATAGCTTCTTATAAAAACTTCTATTTTAATATATGGTGCTGTTTAACAAGAAACATTCTCAGAACTTTTTTTACATTTTTACTTAATGAAAACGTTCGAGAAATGTTAGTTAAGGTTTTGTCTTTTTTATAGCTTTTCAGTATACAGTAAACAAAAACCAGCAACACTTAATATGCATTTTATGTTTTAAATGTTGTAAAGACGTGTATAGTTAGAGCATTTTTTATTCCTCATGAGAGGTAATGTCTTAGCTGTCAGTTTTAGGCCATGGTAATCCATACATTAGTTTATTTAAAGTCTGATTTAAGTCCATGCTGGCCGTTGTGTGTTCACTGCTTCATGCCAAATGGTTCATCCAAAACTAGCATGAGCTGGAACAGTGTGTTTACACTGTTGAAATCTTTACAGCCCAGCATTTTCTTCATCATCATGGCCAAACACAACAAACAACGGAAGCAATGTTAAACTTTCCTCCCTTTAGGTGGAGCAGCGCTCATCCTGAATAAATTGTGTAAAAAAACAGGCTCCATATGTCATTAGCAGCGTGTCAGTGTTACAGAGCTTCAGAATGCTCACAGGAGTCCAACATCCCCTGCTGAAATTCTGTCTCTCTCTAAACCCAAACATCTTCTGTCATTCCATGATTAGCTGTTCAGAGGCAGCTCTGACTCTGAGCTTAAGGAAGGAGTAAAGAATTGTTCCTAAAACCAGATCGACTGAATTAACAGAGAATTAAAGCTCAGAGCAAATCCAAACATGTCAATTCGGACCTTTATGAGATCAGAACGGACCTTCACTCTGCCTGCAGTAACAGTTTGTCTGTCGTTGTTCTTGTCTTAAGGTAGAGATGTTTCCTCTGTGACTGTGACAGAAGAACCGCTCCTCAAACAATGGAGTCTTCATGGCTCATTGAGGTTCTGCTGGTGCTACGTAATTAAAGGGAAGAGACATGCGTTCACTCCCAGCCAAACATAAACGGAGAGCAAGTTTAGCTTCCAGCAACACCCTAATGCTGTCCTAACCCCTGAAGACCCCTAACTGGAGATCTGCAGATGCCATCAGAGGTCACGCCTGCCCTTGAAGGCATCAACATCTATAGAAATAACTTAACTTAACAAGCTTAACAACCACACAAAATTGTAATGCTAAAAAAATTGTAAAAAAAAAATGTAATGCTCCATTTTTTTTAGATGTTGCATTAATCTTATCACTGGCCAATAACGTTATTTAAAAATTTTTTTATTCAGTAATGTTTTTTGAACATTCCACAAAAACTAGTTAATAATTTTTTTTCTCATGTATTATTTAACAATACACACAATGTTCTACTATCATTACTGCAACTGTGTGTATATCTGCCCTCCAGCCACAGTGTAGAGTCAAAATTGTCTATTTTATAAGCATGTGTTTGTCAGGTTATTGAAAGTTATTAAAAGCGTTGGTTAAAACGATCGTTTCTCAGTCATCACTCTGAGCTGTTTATATCATTTAATTTGACATCATGTGTCTTTATATATGAGACATTCTGATTGAAATATTGCTTGCAGTGTGAGATGACAGCGGCTGACAGAGTTACACTGTCTGTGTTGAGCGATGATGCTTTCAATGGTGAGACGTTTGAACACACAGAGACCTGATGTTGGGTCTAAAACAAACATGTCAGGGTGGGATTACAGGAGGAGGGGAGGGTCTGTTGGCAGTAAGTCTTCAGACTGATGGAGGGCTGTCAGTTTCAGGTAAATGAATAGAAATGCTGCTCAGATGTAACTAACCAACGTTCCCAACTTCTTTCAGAGCTAAGAGAGAGGATTGCGTTGCTTAACTTGAAGCTTTGGTGGTGATTTTCTGAGGCTGTGTAGAATACTGTTGTTAAAGAAAGAGTTTGGACACAGAGTGATTTACTGCTGTATTTAAATGAGGGTTTCTCAGACAATTCTGGATTTATTGTGAATTAGCACAGAGTTGTTCTGAGGCCGGTCTGCAGGGTCACAGCTCTAACAAACATGTATCCATAGTATATTTATAATAATATAACTTTATATTATTTTAATACTTTATATTACTACTTTATATTAATTACTTTATATTATATTAATATACTTTTTTTAAGTAATATAACTTTTGGTAGTAAAATGTTTAGAAATGTTTTTACAACCTAAAATAGAAACAGGGAGATTCCACGACATTCCCAGCAGCAGGAGAATCGTACTGACTGCAGAGGGATGACATCATACTATCCTACTGAACGCTGTGGAAGATGCGTTCAGCGTTTCTGCTGCAGTTTCTGCTGCATCCACCATTTGTCTCTAGTGCGCTGCTCCATCTTACTGCACGAGGAGGTGAAAGTCTGTGAAAGCAGAGCTGTGTTCTTTTAAAATATGTATGTAATTCTTTTTCCTCTCTCTGTTCAGTCTCATAAACTTCTCTGCCTCTTTGAAGTGCTGCGATGTGGCATTAAGGCTCTGTTTGCCCCTGGAGGGGCGTTTCTGCTGCTGCTTTCATAGCCCTTTTCCTGCTGCGCCATTGTCTGCGGGCGGGAACGGACACAATGCGCTCCAGGCGAGAGCGTAGTGCCAGCGCATTTATGTGGCCCTGGGTGCCCCGATCAGACCCAGGGTCTGGAACCATTGCTGACACCTGCAGCTTCACAGCACTGGTCAGAACACAGCGTAACTGTGCCTGCAGAGCTGCAGGAGATGTGACTGTAACAGGGTGTTTGCATGGGCTGCGATGTTACAATCATAGATCATAGTATTGACAGAAAGAAACATTTTAGTAGCAACAACAAGCTCTTCTGTGTGGGACACAGCTTGCTATTCTTATTGTATACTGATGATGGTATTAAAACTCACCATCATAAAACATTCAGAGAAAGGGTTTAACCCTGAGTTTATCTGAGGCTGTCCTGCTGGGACAGTTTCTGCCTTTGGCAGATGTGTAGAAGAGGGCATGTCTAGTGTACATGTAACTGAGACATGACAGTAGCCTAATTATGATCCATTGTTTCTTTGGGGTTATGTGCATAGAAACTAAACATGCGTTCACCAAAAACTGCCCTTATGGTCTGTGAGGACTCAAAAGTTTAGTTTTCCATTATTCTTGCAATAGAACACCAGGTTATAAAATATTTAAATAGAAACATCTCCTAAAAGTGGTTATAGAACGCTGATGGTGGAGGAATATTCCTCTAAAATCTCTCTTACTGTCTCCATTCTGAGACAGACAGACAGACAGAGTTTTTAGTGGGTGAAGGCTTTAACAGACACAGATAATCTGTCTGGTGTCGCTCCTTTACCTTCAGCATCAATTATTCATTTCAGGATGAGCTCACCAGGCAAACAGATGCAACAGTCAAACCTCAGCCATCCATCCCTCCAGCCAGCATTATTTAGAGTGAGTTTTAATTTCATGCAGAAGCTGATCTGACACATTCTCATCCATGAGATGCTCTTTGGCTCTTCATTTATTTACACATCTTTCATCAGACATGAGCAGCGGTGGGCCAGTTATCACAGACCTCAGGGGCTCCGTTCCAAAACACTGTCTCTGATGGCACACTTAAGCTGTGTTAAGAATCCACATTTTCCTTGAAACTTTGTCTAAAATTACTTAGGAGACACAAATGAGACCAAATAGCTAACAGAGAATGTTATTACAAGGTTGGCTAATGTTCTCTAAAAGTTTTCTCAAAGCTAAGCACCGTGGCATTAAAACATGTTTTAATGTAATATTTTATAATATTTATAATAGTTACAGTGCAATATTTCTTGATAATGAAATGGTTTGTTAATGTAAAGCTTATTTAAATATCAAACATATTTAATCTCTGCATCCTCTCAGAATCTCTAATTCATGTGCTTAGTTGTTAAACATGTTAAACATGTCAGGACCACCTTAAATGTCCCCGCGGGTCTGTTTGGACCAGCTTGATTATATGTGTGAGGACATTTTAATAAATATATTCAGTGTAACCAGGCCAGTACACCCACCCACACAGTGGGACGAGGCAGCAACATTAAATCTGCTTGTATAAGCCCTGATTTATCAACAGCCGTTCAACTGCACAGAGGAAATTACAAAATCGGAGCACAAAAGTACATCAATCTTTTTAAACTGGAGCAGAGGAAGATCTGCTGGGATCTGTTTCTGTGGTGAGGACTGGATGTCTGAGGGAAAGTTACCCTCTGTCTCCGCAGCGAGACGGCAGAGGAGACCCGTGTAACAGAACCGGTGAGACAGGCCCATCAGCTCGATCGCCCTGGGTCACACTCCACTGACAGCAGCTCCTCTCAAACAAAGGCATGCAGTCAGAAGCTCCTGTCGCGTCTCGTCTCCTCACACACGGCAGAAGAACCTCGATCTGGATTTAGAAAAATAGCCTCTCGTGTTTCATCACCTGTATGGGCTTCGTTACAATCTGCTGTGGGCTCTGAGATTTCACCCAAAGTCAGTGAGGGGTGAGGGCTTGTGTGCACCCTTGTTTTTAACTCTGTCCCCTCCAGATTAAGTGCCCAGATAGCGCAGAGAAAAACGTTCAAGCGTTCATTCTGAACAATGTCTGTTTGTGCTGCAGGAGTTGTTGTTTTAACCAGTTTACTGTTAATACTGGGCTGTTTCTAGGGTACATGGTTTGGTGAAATGTGGACACGACGCTGTTGTGTTATAAATAACCTGCCCTGGGTCATTATTTCCCAACGGTGGGTTGAAACAACACACAGCATTATTTAGAGTGAGTTTATTTTCATTGATTTTTTTTAGATAGATGCATCTTTAGATAGATGCTTTTAGATTAATAGATGCATTTCTTGTCATGCTAATTTATTTATTAATAAATCCAAAAATGCCAGTTTAAGAAAAACTTAATTCTTCGAAAACAAATCCTAAAGTTTTAAAGTAAAGTAACTAATTGTTTAGCAACTTTCTGCTTGTCTATATTCAGGTTGAATTCAGGTCATGCATTACATTGTGAAAGTGTCTGTATGTGTCCAGCTAGTTTTATTAACTAAATTTTCGAGGAAACTGATGATCATTAATAAATGATGCAATCACATTGTGAGATGCCAGAGAGTTTTATTGTATTATGGGATATGTTTCATCCATAATTAAATTATATACCTGCTGTATTTTCTGAATATGTCAGTGACCTCATCTGTCTCTGAGTAAAGTTTGGCATTAACCTTTATCTGATGACACTCTTTGATTCTGAGATTATGAGGCTCATTAAAGGTCTGTAGCGTTTCTTTAAATAAAACACGTCACAGACACTTACAGACATGCACAGCGTTTAATACCTTCTCCAGTTTCATAATGACACACTTCATCTTAATTAGTGATGCAGCAATAACGTTCTCCTTCACTTTCTTTCCACTTCAGTATAAAGTTGGCACAGCACTGGAAGAGCTTTTGACTGGTTGCCAGGGTGTCAACATGCAGTTGCTTAGGTGTTATGAGTGGTTGTTAGGTTGTTGCTATGTGATGGCTAGGTGATTATATCATGTATGCTTCGCTCTGCCTAGGAGAAATTACATCTCTTTTTCTTCTTTCCTAGAGGTCAACAAAAAAGAAGAACAGTCACAGATTTCTTCAGGCAAACTGGGAACCACGTCTTTGTATAAATCAAAGCTCAATGTTGGTTTAATTACAGGCTCAGCGTGAGACAGTGGTCTTCATCAGTGGGCGGGAACTGGCTGGAATCAGTCAGGGTGGGACACCACAATCAGTGGATGTTGTTGGCGAGCCGCTGGGCTTACACAAGACCTCAGGGGTTTTCCTTTCCTATCTTTTTGTTTGCCTTCATCCTTCCCTTTGAGTCCTGCCTGTCCTCACCCTGGGATTTCCCTTGTCACTCAATGCCCTGTTGCTCATTTGAGTTCCTTGTAATCTACTGTGAGAAATTTGCTGTATAACTTATGCTACACACTGAAACAGCTTTAACCCACCTGAGGTAGTTAGCTGGTCATATAGGTTAGCTGGTCTTATATGTTAGCTGGTCATATAGGTTAGCTGGTCTTATATGTTAGCTGGTCATATAGGTTAGCTGGTCTTATATGTTAGCTGGTCATATAGGTTAGCTGGTCATATAGGTTAGCTGGTCTTATATGTTAGCTGGTCATATAGGTTAGCTGGTCATATAGGTTAGCTGACTCATTTAGAAGCAGCATTGATTGCTTTACGTTACAGACATTTATGATTCATATACATTGGCTGGACCAGCCTGAAAAACCTTTTTTGGCATGATTTGAGTTGCAGAAGCACAATTTATTGGCCCGTTGTTGCCAGATTGCATTGCTGCTTTGACATGTGTTATTGTAACATAATCTTGACAAACAGTTTTGGAGATTTCAGTCTTTCCCCATTAAAGCAGATAGGAGCTGTATTTGCACGCCAGCTGCCTAGATAGAAAATAGCAACCTGGGGGCATTGCCAAAATGGCTGCCAAGTGAACCGACTTCCCTTGAATAACTCAGGATTTATTGTATATATACTCAATGAAATTACTTTTGAAAATGATGAAGTGTGACCTTCCCCAATTCTCCATTTTCTTCTTCATGCCACGTCCTTTCTGTTAAAATGGATTTTATGACAGCTCATATGTTAGCATGCAACATCTGCGGTGGCAGTGTTTATGGAAAATTTCCAATGGAGAAATTGCTTTTGAATTGCAAAGTACCTTAAAATGACTCTGTTCCGCATGAGGGAAGAGCGCTGTGGGCCAGGATGGAAAACGAGAGTGTAAATCTTGACATCTTTCCGATTTTATTCCAGAGGGATCGTCTCTGGTGTGGTATTTTTGCTCTCCTCACACCTTTGTGTTCTCGCACAGAGATCACAGAATCATTTTACAGTCAGAAATAATTACACCCAATAATTACACGGTGCTTCGTGACTAAACTGTGTTTAGAGATGTAATGACAGTCAACGCTCGGCAAATGTCTTTGTTGTTAGACAATTAACAGTGTTTTTTGAAAGGGGTGTGAGAAGAATGAGAAAAATGACTTCAGGGCATGAAAAGGTCAGTTACAAGACACTCGTGATCATGTGACTGTGCGTTTGACCAATCAGGTGCACACATTGGTGGCTGCAGGGTTCAGGCCGTCTGTCTTTGCTCACATGTTTTAGGGGAGGATACGTGTGGGTTTGCCCTACCCTTTTCACACTTCATTTGACATGAACTTTGTTTGACACCACAAATCCAGATTCCTGAGTTTCAGAGATTCCCTTTAAAACCACATTTGATAGCTGACAACATGTTGGCATCCCGCTATGATTATGTATCTGTGTACTGGGTGTTATTTTACTTTTCAAATTGCAGTCAATGCATCACCTCTCACTCCTCCGCTGTCATTTTACATCATATTTAAAGTATTTGTCTCCTTGGATGCACCACTAAAACTTTACCTGTGCTGACCTGCACTGTATTGTCTGCTGCAGATGCATTGCATGAGATGCAAAACATGCACGCTGCAATGCAATGTTATCAGAGACGAGCAGTGATGAGGAACATTAACCCATAATAATTGTGACCAGTAGCGTGCAATAGATTCAGTTATAAGTCACAAGTTGTTTACTTCTTAATTAGTGTTTAAAAATTGTTACAGAATTAAAAAAAATTTGTAAAAAAAATGTTATAAACATCCATAGATAAAACATTAAAAAACTGGATGTTTTAAACATTCATAGAACTTTTGAAATAACTTAGAAAAAGTTTTTGTTTTGTTAGTTATTGAAAGCGTTAGGGGAATGTTCCTACAACCTAAAGTTGTTCACTGGCTGAGTCTCAGGGTTCACATGTACCAAACCACAAACCACCGGCTCAGACCCACCAGTGTGATCTGAACATCAAATGGTTGGTGCCCTGAGTTTCTAAATATATCATGAGTGAAGACAACAAACCGAAAAAAGCAGGAGAAACTTAGCATGTTACTTTCTGTTTCCATTTGCTCTGGCAAGCAAAACTGCAACAGGCTTCAAAAATGAGGCAAGAAAAGCAACAGAAAGCCTGACAGTCACACGGTCATTAAATGCTCCATGAACTGGAAGAGTCTCTGCTGGCTCATGTGTGCATTCCTGAGGTGTGACCTGCAGTGCAGTCTGCTCTGATGGACAGTGCATGCGTTTGTACACTGGTGCAGTGCATTCAGGGCACTCGCGTTCGTCGCATCTCTTGCCATGCATGCATGGTAAATGCTAGTGGCATTCAGTGCAAGTTTTGGTGATATATCTTAAAGGCAAAGAAGATGGAAAAAGTAAGAAAGCAACTCAGTTTCCATCAGTGATACTGTTTTACTGAGGCTGTAGTGCGAGTATTGTGCATGATGTCATTTGGGGGTGAGGCCCTTTGTTTTGGTTTGTATGAAGACTGATTTGTGGTTGATCACTGCTGTGTGTATGAACAGGCATTTGTATTGTGAGGCTGTTGTTAGTAACAGCACTGTGCAAACACAAATCTCTGAACAGGGACGGTGATTTATTTAAACTCTCAGGTGTGTTTGGGGACATTAATTTCCAACCTACAGAACATGACAATTTCTCAAGAAAGCCTTAAGATAAAATCCTCTAATTTCTTTGTTTAACTGTTTGTGGTTTTAAAACCACATTTTATACAGATAGTTCTGCTAGTGTTCCTGAAGAATGTACAGACACTTACAGACACAAACTCATGCTGCTGTTGGGATTTGGGTGCAAAATCACAGATCAGGGATGAGAGATGCTTCACTGAGAATTTGGCAAAATGCTCATTAATAGTGTGAAATTCTTACCATATGTGATGTTGACGGCCTGCCATCTCTCATTAGTTGTTGATGTGAGTAATGCTGGCAGCTTCACATCTTCTGTCTGTGTCTCATATGTGTTCGGTTTCTATGTCACGCTGTCTTCATAATTCACTCATACTCCATGAATTAGCACAATTTTACAAGCTTCTTTATCCACCTTGACAAGCAGTTTTTTGTGGACACATTGATACCAGCTGCCACATGTACTGGGAGCTTCTTGTGTCAAATACAGCAGCATTAAGAACATTCAAATCGAGAGAAATGTTTTTCATGAAATGTAAATGGTAATTTGCTTTCAGAATATATGTTGGGTTATTGCTTAAAGCTGAGTGATGCATTAATGCTTTAAGATGAGTTCTTCAGTAATGTATGAGTGAATGATAAAGTTTAGATTTTAGTTTTAATACAGATGTTAGTGTGCAAAATTACAGTTTTGTGGAGAGCTCAGGGAAAATTTGGATCTTCTAGATGCACTGACTATTAGCAAAATCAGCAGAAAGCTGGTTTTCAGAGTAAAGTATATGTATTTTTGCTTTGACCATCTCTGTGTTCTAATATCCTGCCTGTTTTATGTTGTGTGGATGTTTGAGCTTTACATATCCAGAGAACAGCACAGCCAAACGGATTGGCCAGCATGCCCAGGTCTCCTGGAGTGACTTTATGAGGAGCTGAAAGACCTTTGGCCCAGTGAACCCCTTTTCCCGAGGCTACAGAACAGGCTTGATGTCTCCTCTGGCTCTTTTAGGAACAGCTCTTTAGGCTGTAGGCCAAGTTCCCAGGGCAATGGAATTAATTTGTGTAACTCCAGATGTCCGTGTGTTTGGTGGTTTGGGAGAGAACTTAAGGTCCGTAACTCCCTCCTCCAAAACGTTTTTCTCCATCAGCTTTCCACCACTCAGTTCTTCATAGTATCTTCTGAAGCAGGGCAGCTCCACCATTGCACTGGCTGAGGCCTGTTTTCTCAGAAAAGACTGATTATGGATTAAAAGAGTCTCTGACACCAGGGGCCTCAGCTGAGGTAAAACACAGAAACAAGGAACTGTAGATGTAAAATTGAAATAATGTGAAATAAGTTTATTTGATGGATGCCTTGGTCTGTTTTGGGGCTGGTCAGGGTGAGAGACGAGTTAAAAACAGTTAAAAAAAGGCAAAACAGCTAAAGTTAGTAAATGTTATAATTCGTGTGTTTGGAGCTGCTGTCTGGCTGATTTTGTTGTTTAAACTGAACAATGATCCATCAATCAACAGGGTCACATTTACCTGCCTGAGTTATTTCTGAGTTATCATCCCTGCTGTGGTGATTCTGCTTCCTGAACCTTTTAATTCATCTGAATCTGTCCTTTAAGACACGTGTCATTGCTTTACTGCAGCGTTTATGTACCAAATTACCACCGTGCAACAACACACACACTCATGAGTTACAGTAAAGTCACATTAAAATGAAACTAAACCAGTGCTGAAGTTCTTGTTTCTGTGTGAACCTTATAGACATTTTCCATTGTTTTTTTTTACAGACCAGATTATTTGAACATGGCATGTCTCAGTTGTGTCTTGTTGTTCCTTCACAGGAATGTTTGGTGAAACCTCTGGAATGGTTACCTACAGTCAGAATTGTGTTAATGCTTCTGAACTACGAGAGAACAACATCTTAGCACTACGTTTGGTCTGAGATAATACAGTTAGCACAACATGAGGGAGCTTACAGTGCTTAAAGCGATACCAGCAGATGAGTCATGAGCCATTGGTTTGTAGATATCTCCTGCCCTCTGAAGCGCTTCAATAGAAGAGAGATATCAGAGAATCAAAGACAAACACAACAATGTCTTTCATTCTTTCAGTGTGGCAGATGTTTACTGTACTATTAGCAGCTGTGACAGACCAGGTATGTTCTTGCTCGGTTCCGCATGACAGCCAAAGAGAAAAGAAATAGCCCATATTCTGCAGGCGGTTCTATTTATACCCTCCAATGAACCGGCGGCTGGCTGAGATCAGACACGTATTAACGGCCCCTAGCAATGTACACTAATACCTTGCACTTTGTTTCTCTCGCCTGTTTTATGTTTCTCATATTTCATCAGTACAACCGACTTTGTTTTCGCTCTGTCAGGCAGGATTTGTGGCGTGCAGCAGAGCACTGACAAACTGATTTGTTTCTCATGGTAAAACACTGTTGATTTCTAAGAAACAGAAATTCTGGAAACTGAGAGGAAGAACGTTGCCCTTCTTCAGGTTTAGTACACATGTGGAACGATTTACTGAGTTCAAGAATAATCTTGGAACGCTAACTTTAATCTTTAGCATTGACTAATATTAAGAATTTTTATTAATAATATTAAGAATTTTTACTCTATAACCGGATGAACGGCCTCTTCAGCTAATACAGAATGTTAGCTAATATTCTCTAAAAGTTCTTTGAATGTTATTAAAAACACTTTTGTAGTAACGAAAGTACAACTTACGTTAAAAAAGCTTATTCTTAAGTTGTTTGTAGAGTGTTTGAAATAACATTAACATTTTGTTACTCAATGGAAACATGCCTGAAAGTGTCAGCTGGTGGAGTTGATGAAATTGCAAATGTATTTCAATGCTAGAACAACACAAATGTTATATCACAAACTGAGGCTTTCATGTGCCTGGCATGAAGTAATTGTATGACAGGGCAGATGTACTGCAGTCATACAGTTCTCCAGCACCAGTGTAAGAACACAAGATTGTCTCCAGAAAGTCATATTTTGCTTGCAGACACTTTAGATGTTTCCTGAGGTTCATTAGATGCAGGTGCCATGTTCCCCCTCAGCTCACCTGAGAGTTTATTGGTCGACCTCCGTCCTCACAGCAGATATGTTTGTCCCCAGGGACGATGTTGAAACTTTGAGTTGTGTGCTCAGGTTTCTGTGGAGGGTGTTATAAATGATAGCTTGTGGAGCTGAGGAAGCTTTATCTGGCCACCTACCGCAGTCTGACAGAACTTCCTCAAGGGTGGAATTAGGTGGAGCTATAACACCATCAGAATAAACACAGACACAGAACCAGCAGCAGCTTTGGTTTAAACTGTTGTATCTTGAGTCTGTGAGGAAAACAAACATCTTCACACGTACATGATTTTTCAGAATATTTTCTTAGTTGTGCTTATGTGCAGAAGTTCAGCATGGCTGTGAAGGTGTTAAGCATCTCTCTTGAGATGGACACAAGCCATTGGCTCTACATCAGGTTCAGCTTGAGGTAGGTTCTTACTGTAGGTGCTGAACCTTTATGTTCTTACTGTAGGTGCTGAACTGGCGTCGGCTGGGACAGCAAGACGTGACTTTCACAGGGTGACACTGCAGAGAAAACAGGCAGTAAAACTGAATAGATGGCACATGTGGATTTAACCTATTAATAGTTAGTGGAATGATGTAAAACATTGCAAAATAAAAAATAGTTTGCATCACCATTTATTAACCAGGCAGTAACTTGAATTTTGTAAGTTGTAAGAACATTACTTTAACATTTCCCTTAAGTAACAAAAACATTCAAATTGTTATTTTGAAAGCCAAGATTCGTGCTAGTCTCTGAATGTTGATGATAGTGTGACAGATGAGGCTCACCCATCGTCCTGACAGACGTGAGTTTAGACCCCGTTCATTAGCTGGAGTAAAGCTTGCATTGGTTGTGCTGGTGAACAGTTAATCTGTGCTTCTGAGCAGATGTTTGCTGCGAGAGCTTCAGATTTATTCCTCACAGCTCGAGGTGCTGCTGAGCATGTTGCTGCAAACGTTTGACATGCAGTCTGCACTCAGTTCCCACACGCACCAGATAAAGATTGGCCGCGGTCCAGGTGTCATTACCTGAGCTGTGCGCCGCTTTACCTGCGAGGGCTGAGTACCTGCTAAAACAATAATGGCTAGCGTGCCAGAAATCAGAAACCGCGTTTGTCACGTACGCCAAGAGAATTTATAGCAGGCTGAAGCTTTCGGTGACACAAGCATGTATTATTTATGCTTCAGGGCCGAGACATTTCTGTACTTTTACGTCAGACTGAAACATTGTTTTTAATGACGCTGCTTTGTTGGAAACCACATGATCATTTCTTGATGAGGGCACCTTCATTTATCAGGTCAAATATCATTCTGAATATTTAAACCCCTATACAATGTCTACATTAATTGCATAGAGTTTATAGATTAATGTGTTTCTAAACAATTAGTGATAGTTTAACTATTTCACACTTTACTGGGATCAGTTTTTGTGTTTACTAAAGTTTGCTGACTCCAGACTCTTCCGCAGCGTCTGCGCATACATGCGAGCTGCAGACTGCAGGTGTTCTTTAACTGATCTGTGTATCGTCATGTTTGTCAAAGATCTGTAAATCCCTCTTTAGTCTCACGTTTGAACAGAATGTTCTGAATGTTTCTGATGTTCCTCTCACAGCTGAAACGTAACAAGTTTACACTGAAGACACTGTGATTGGTTGCTTTTGTGTTGGCTGAAGGTTTTGTCCTGCAGTTGTTGTTATAATGATCACGTTCATTTAGATGAAGTACATTCTGATTATTATTGTAAATACAGAAGTGTGTCACACATAATGATAGAAACCTGAGTGTGAGCAAAACTCTCCATGAAATCTTTTGCTCTTTTAAAAAACAAGTGATATTTTTAGGAGTCATTGAAGAATTTAAGGTGGAGGGGAACGTGTTGAAATGAGCAGCAGTTCTTCTGCATTTTTTTCAGCTGGTCATTGGTCAGCAGCACCTGTGCTGAAACAACATGTCATTTAAAGATTTTAAAGAACATTAAAATGTTCTACTCATGTTCCTGTAAGAACATTTTTGATAACCATTGGAGAACTTTGAGGGAATGTTACGCAATGTTAGCAAATGTAGCAAAATGTGCTTCACAAGCATTTTCCATGAGTTTATAGAGAGCCCTAATAATTTTTTAAATAACTGCAAGAACAGTGAGCAGAAACAGGAAATGGGTTTACCTGACATTTACAAGCTGTGGAAGTGGCTGCTGCCACTAAATGCCATTTAGTCTGGAATTATTTGGAAAGCCTGTCATGGCAGCTGTCATCTGGGAAGTTTAAGGAAAAACATGCCTTACATCACTATTTTATCCCAAAGTAATTTTTATGATTCCAGAATGATTTAGGATTGTGGGAGGAAAGTATTTAAGCCTCATTCTTATTAATTTTAAAAAAGGAATGTGTAAATGTTGTATTGTTGCTACAGGAAGCTGTGGAGGAGGAAAACCAGCAGTGAAAGCAGCTTTGTGTCTTTCACTTAAACAATTCCAACCCAAGGAAACACACAATCCTCACAATAGACAAAGCAGGACTGTGTTGTGCTTAAACACACATGCTGCAGATAATATGGAAAGGTTGCAGACAGCACACAGCAGGGTCAGAGGTCATGTCAGGGGTCAGTCTTTTACACAGGCAGGTGCAGACCTGACTTCAGCTCTGAATGCAGCCAAAATAAGCATTAGCTTCATTGTAATGACAAACTGTTGAAGCAACTGAAGAGCTGAAGCTTTTATATCTAGTTTCCAACGTCGCTCAGGTTTCATCTTGATTTGACTTTTGCTTCAGAAGACAAATACTATTAATGTCAGATTCCTTATGAGATGTCCTCACATCTTTGAAACTCATATCATCTGTCTCTGCTTTAACCAAAAGAGTGTGTGGTCACTGTTGAAAAACTATAAACACTTACAATCAAACATGCACAGAAAAAGATGTTCTCACCAAATTCCAGCTATTGTTTTGTGACAGATTTTTATTTTGTTTTTTACTGAATCCTCTTGACAGAAAAATGTAACTTCCTGGAGGTTGTTCATTTGTGACTTCATCATGTTTGTGGTCTCAGTTTGCTCTCGATCTGATTTAATTGCTGTCTGTAGAAATCAGTTAATAATAGCAATAATGACAGAGACCTCGTTGGTGATTTTGTTTTCTGCAGGTTCTGTTCTTGTAGATCTGCACCATTTGCGAGCGTAGCCTGCAGACAGAGAAACAAATGTGCAGTTTAGTTTGATTGTTGAGCAGTTCAGTTGTAACTCATACCTCATGTTTTTAGCTGGGTAGACAGAAATGATGTACAGTAAGAGTATGAGGCTGTATTAATTATGAATGTTGGTTTTTAACGGTTTTGACACGTTTGGTGTGTTTTGCACCATCATTTTAATCAACAGAAGAGTTTCAGATACTTGCTGTAGATCATGCTAATAAACTTTGTTCCATCTATGATGTTTTATCTCTCTAAGCTGTTGATCTGTGTCACTAAAAAGGAGAAGAGATTCATATCGGTAATAAGAGAATAATATTGTTCCAGCACATGTGGTCTAAAGAGACTATTTCAGGCTAATTTTGGATCCCCCCCATCTCTCACTCGCTCAGCTGTTTCCTGCCTCATTTTCTCAGGGAACACCAGGAAAAGTTACTTAGACGGTGGTCTCTGCATTACTGCAACCTTGTACTGACCCCAGCCCTGTGGATTTGTTATTGGAAACACCCATAAATGCTGAAAGCCTTGTGTGCAGATGAAAAGTTGAGTCTGTTTGTATATTAATTTCCAACAGCAGACCCACAGTTACCCTGGTGTGACCATGAGGTTAAATCAGGATAGTGGTGGGATGTGTGGTGACGTGTTTGATATAATATTAAAATCGTTTTTAACATTTTGAAAGGTTATCAAAAATGTTCTTGCAGTAACATTAGTAGAGCTTAATAAATGTTTTATAGATTTTGAAAACGTTATTCCTATGTTCTTTGTGGAACATTATAAAAAAATAACCAACCAATAATATCAATAGAGCATCTTGTGATTTGAACGTTCCTTGAACTTAAGAAAATAACATGTTTACGTGTTTGTTAATGGAAATGTTAGGAAAACTTTCTTGCAACCTGAAATTGTTAGTTAAGGGTGTGTCTCAGGGATTATTCCTTTTTGGAAGACCCCTAAACTCTCAGAATTTTCACACAGAGCCTGTGGTCTGTTTTGCTGGGGTCTGTGAATCACATTCTGGTACAATATAATCATATTTTTTTCTACTCCTGCCAGAAGACATCAAATATCATCTTGGAACCAACACCAGGTTTATCTGAATCATCTGTATTCTTTTAGCTTGGCTTTTAACTTCTATTTAATAGGAAACACATTCACTCAGGGCTCATTTTCTCTTTATTATTGTTATCACTCTAAAATCAATTGACTAGAAAATGTTTGCTGGTGTCATTGAGAATGTTTTGAGCTTGGAAAATCCTGACAAATAATTGTACTTCCTGATGTTGCTTGTTATTGTTGGGTACTAAAATACAACAGAAACATTTAAATGGTCATCTGTTGCCTTTCGATGCAACATGCATATAGAAATGAGCAGTAAGTTTATTTTTAAAAGCTGCTTTCTGCAGCTGTGAACACCTTATAGTCTCAGCTGCAGGAAATGTGTTGAACGTAACACCCGTTGACCCTTTGTGACGACGTGCTGAAACCAAACTGCACGTGCCTGCAGGTGTGTGTGTGTGTGTGTGTGTGTGTGTGTGTGTGTGTGTGTGTGTAAACAGAGACATCCGCAGATGCGGCAGAAAGGTTTCAGTGGGTCAGAGCAGGTGTAAATGGATCTAAGGTCCAGCAGCAGCTGGTCGGTTCTGTATGACTCAGAAGGTCATGAGGTCACTGTAGGAGTTCTGAGGATCATCACATATCCACACACAACACATGAGCTGATGCCTGCCTGTCTGTCATTTAATTATCACAATGCACAAAACATCTTTGAACATTATTATTAAGCTGCATTTTCTTTAAGCAATATATAAAATGACTTATATGACCGGGTGGTGTTCTGTACAGGATCATAAGACTCTCATTTCTAGTAAACACTACAGAAATGATACAGTGTTAATAAACAGCAGCTGTGTTTTAAAGATATTAGATCTCTTGCAGATGTAGACAAATGATCTGACAACAGCACAGCCAGAGATTTATCACTTTTCTCTCTGTTTGTCCAAATTGCATCACATACCTGGAGAACTGACAGGTTCTGAGTCTGTGAGATATTTAGGGCAATGAAATAAACGATGAGAACAGTGAGTGTGCTTGAACCCAATGTGAGGTTGTGTCCTAAACTTTATTTTTCAGCGTTGACACATTCGAGAAAAGTTAGACATTAAAACACAAAGCATTTTCCCTGAACTTCCGTGAATGATCTGATCCAGAACAGTCCATTCCGGATAAACACTTTGAAAAATGGGAGAACATAAAAAACAAGGGAACGCTGTGTAAGCGGCGGCTTATTCGAGGCCCTGCCAGTAAACTCTTGGAAATGGGATGCATCTAAAGTGTAGTTTGTAGACTGCAAAAGATACAAAGGGTTGTGACAAAAAGACATGGCATTTCAAAGACCTTCATCTTTCCACTGCGTCACTGAGATAAAGGAAGTAAAACCGGATTATTTACCCCTCGGAGCTCCGTCTTCCCTAAACTTAGCAGGCGTGCATGGGAACGATTTGCTGAGCCATTATCCCAGGATATCTGGGGTTCTGATTGTGGGTCAGACTCTGAGCCCACTTCACTGGTGCTGGGATAAAAAGAACCACAATCTCTCTCTTATTTCTCACATAAACTCTCTTGATCTTGTTCCTTAGCTCACTTAATATTTCTTCTCTAGATCACTGGTCATTTCTGAAYTACATTTTAAAGTTGCTCACAATGTTTTAGGTTCAAGGCCTGTCGGAGGAAATTCTCCCACAGCAAAGAAAGACGTTTTTAACATCTCAAATGTTGATTGTGTGAAATCTTCTTTAAATGTTGTATATGTTTATATGCATAAAAATATTTTTAGAAGGTAGCCCAAGCTTTAAGAGGCACATGGTCTCTAAAACTGTGAATATCTCTTTTACCTTGGAGGTCTTTAAAACTTGGTTGGCCAAACTGGACTGAGAACGATTTGGATTGTGGATTTTGGTTTGGTTTGTGGATTTTAGAGTCATGCTGTAGCTGCCCTCTGATTGGACAATCACACAGGAATGCATTTATGACAGCTTTGTACTATAACAGGCATTTGGTGTCTCTGTATTGCCAGAAGTTTATTGCTCAGTAAATGAAATCTGTGATGTCATTCCTCCTGAAATAGGTTATGATCTCATGTTTGATGATTTATGGTAGTGGCAAACAGTTGCTGTGATGTACTGGGAGCTCTCTTTATTAAATAAATGCAGTTTTATTCCTCAGGAGTTGATGTAGTACAGCAGGGTTTTCAACGGACACATTTTACAGGCTGAGACTCTGGTCCACTAGAAGAACCACAGAGCATCTGTCGCTCAACATCTGCTCTCCAGGAAACTTTCAGTCCAGCCCTTTCATATTTATTTATTGTCTGTATCTCATTAAAGTCAAATTTATTGTGTGCATTTCAGCAGCACAGTAATGCTGCTTGCATCATGCTAGACTGAAGGCAGTAGTGCAACAACTGTGTGACAATTCTGAGAAACTACATGATAGAAAAACACGCTGTATGGTTACTTGGCACTTGCAAAAACATTATTACTGTTATGTGTGTGTGTGATAAATTGCGTTACATTTACTATTTTTATTATTTGTGTTTTTTAACACATAACAATTTAAGGTTGTAGTGACATTGAGAACTTTAACAGAACCTAAAGCACCAGTCATTTCTCCTGTTGTTACTGGAACTGTGTTCTGTGTTCTGACTCTAGTGCTGAACTATGTGCCGTTAAGATCAACAACCGTGAGACGATGATGTGAAGATGAAATTAAATAAAGCACTTAAGCACACAGGCAGCTCTAAAAATAGATTTTACCATAAGCAAAACATGGCAGCTACAGTGAATGTCACAGTGTGTAGAAAAGCCAGGTTTGTATTTTCTGGAAAAGTACTGACTTCCAGGTCTCCATCATCACATTGTACAGTTTCCTCGATCCAATAATCATGTTTGTTTTAGGTTCTGGAAAGTTCCTGTTTATGAGGTTGGATGTTAGAATTATGATGAGTGTTCAAATAATTTTGGTCTGAAAAGAACTAAAATATCAGTCAGTTTAATTAGTGCACAAAATAGGAGACTTTAAAGTGGTGATACAAATGACAAAGAACAAAGGATGCCCATTAAAAGTACTTTTGTGTTGCCTCAGAGCAGGATGGGAAATGTAGTTTCTCACACAAGCCCATCATTGCATTGTTTATGTATCTGGCAGATGCTTTTGTTCAAAGTCACTTACAGTGCATATATTTTGTTGTTGTCCTGTATCATTAAGCAGATGTTTAAGGGCAAGCACATATAGTAATCATCACCCTCTTTATTTATAACCCTGCGTTTTCTGTGACCACGACGTTGGTGGACTCCGCTGCCACCATGTCATTATTCCTCAGCAAATCATGCGAGCGTCGGCCGCAGCGCCGTCCTCGCGTGTAATCCTGACTGTGCGGCTGCAGCGCTCCTGTCTGTGCTGTGTTGGGCCACTAACGCCGCCACACTGCGGTGGAGCAGCAGTGATGTGCCACTGCTATAAATGACATGTTAAGTCATGTATGGTCGTGGCGTCTGCTTTTAAAAGACTCGGTTTCTGGAGAATTTAACAAGGTGTGGCGCACATGAAAGCTTTTCTCTGTCATTCACTTCAGAGGGGGGTTAAGAAAAACAACAGAACAGCAGACCGTTAGAAATCCAGGGTTCCTGAAACGCAAAGTACATTTCTTAAAAGACACCTCTATTTATTAAGTACGATCTTGTATTTAGTTGTAAAGTGTGGTAGTGTCCTGAGAGAGTGAGCACCGCACAGGCATTTATCAGTCAATCAGGTTCTGCTTTTTTAAGCCACCTACAATTCCCAACATCAAAGAATGTTAGATTGTTATTGGAATGTTAAAAAAAAGTTTGAGTAACTAAGTAATGTTCAAACTGTCTAAAAAACTGGATTGTTCCTCCAACTTTTAAAATATGTTTAAAGAATTTTGTTCATATTGGAATTCTTACAACCTTAAATTGCTAGCTGGCTAAATGTTTGTTCATATAAGATACAGCTGTGGTAGCTGCAGTGGTTTGTCATATTGTATGTGATGTGGGAAGAAATTGTTACATGCTGTGCATTGTTGACCACACCTGCTTCAGTGTAACACCAGTTTAAGTGGATTTCATTTGACATGTTTTTAACTGTGAAGAACTTCAGGTTTGGTTACAGAACGGAGGAGGGGATGTCTCTCTGAAGTTTTTCCACCTGAACATGATGTCTAGACTAGGCTCATATCTCTCATGCACTCACCTGAAAACTGTGTGTGTGCCATCGACAGCTCAAGCAATAACCTCAGGCCTCTGAGCAGGTTTATGTCTGGTTAGATTTCAACCAGAGTAACTGTTTCCTAGAATCTTGCATTTCGCCTCTTTTCAGTCGTGAAGGTTGTTCTTTACATAACTGTTCAGAAATACAACATCTGAGGACACAGTCCTCTTAAATCATTATTTGTGTAGTTATTTAATAAAGCTGTGATTAAAAATCTCTTCATTGTGGTAATGGTTTCAACAGCTTTAGGCTGTAAGAATGTTTTTAATATCTCAAAATGTTTCATTTTTTAGCTACAATATTGCTTGATTATAAAACGTTTTTCACCCTAATTGTGTAACATTTTTAAATTCCACTAACAACTCAAAAAATAACATATAACATGATTATTTTTACTAATATTAATAGAAGAACGTTTTATGATAACTTGGATAACTAAAAAAAAGTTCTCTGTATGAGAAGTTATGCAATGTTCTGAGAACATTCCCTGGGTGTTTTTCTTAATGGCTGTTAAAATCAGGAATAGTTTCACGCGGGCCGAGCACAGAATAAAATCTCAGCGGGTTTATTGTTGACAGGATCATGTGAGGAGTTGCTGTACGGCATCATTGTGCTAACTTAGATTTTTGAGTTTGGGCCCTGATGCCCCGTCCCTGCTGGGACACGGGTGCAAAGTTACGGCCTCCAGATGGAGGTAATGAGGCACACCTGCGCTCGTAACTCTGAACGCCTGACTCAGCCAAACCCACATCAGGGCTCAGCCCACAGCGCGGACGCAGTCGTTCCCAGAATTCAGTGCCAGCGATCTTCAGCTGATGCCTGTTTTAAACTCTCACTTGTTTACGATCTCTGTCTCACAGCCAGAATTTCTCACCAAGGTTGATGCTAAACTAAACATATGTATATATACGAAGCATTTTTGCATCAGTTTGCTGTGTTTGGAATAACTGATCAAATTTTGTATTTATTTTTTTAATTCTCTGTTTTTTTAACGTTCCACCACCAATTACAAAGAGTAATGATTTTAATACATGACTGGTAGCATTTAAAAGTTTTGCTAGCAATACTGCAAGAACAGTCTTATTAACTCTAAGAGAACATTTTTTAGACATTCTGAGAACGTTTCCTGCCAGTGCTTGTTGCCATCAGTTAGCATGAGGGCCCACATGTAGGGTTCCAGCTCAGTCATTCAGAAGGTTCTGTAATGGTTTCAGTTTTTTCTCAGCAGACCTTTGTTTCAGACAGTTTTGAAAATATAGCATTCAAAGTTTGTCTTGATAAACTTTTAGAGTTCACTGTGTATTATTAAACCACCTCCTCAATGTTTCATAACTGATGATCAGAGCAGTGAAGGCGTTTGAATACATTTACATTAAAATGCAAAGAAATTCTGTTCAGCCCACAGAAAATCAAACTATAATCGCTGCTTCTGCAAACTCACCAGAACTTAACCTCACAGGTTTAGTGCTCATCCTCTGTATGGCATCATCCACCACGTTTACTGGTACAGAAGGTTTTAAAGGCTTCAGGTTGAAAGTAACAAAAATGTTAGCAGTTATTTTTAATGTTCTAGGAAAGGTTTTTCAAGACATTGTTATTTAAACACTATAACAATTTTAAAGCGTTTTAATTTTTTATGTAAAGTCTGTAATGTAACAGGTCAGAAACTGCTTAAGAACAACATGCATATGTTGCTATAGATATGTTTTTCTAGCATCTGTGGTTCTTTTGCTATAATGAAAAGGGAATTAAGTTTGTTGGAATGAAAAGGGGCGAACAAAAGTGAATTTCCTCCCGTTTGGTTTATTTTGGTTTTGGAGGATATTACAGGTTTTGTTTACAAACATTAGTTTAACATGATCAGAGCTGCAAACCTTGAGCTCATATGATTATACAGTTTAAAATGAAGTATTTCAAAGGGCCTATTGACCTATAATTAAAATATATGTTCTGTATCCCCTAAAGAACACAGGAGAAGTTCTAGACATTGTATTTAACTTTATATTCATTTATGTCATAATCTCACCAACATGAGTGACGTGATGGCGGCCCCGCCCCCTTACGTTATTAAAGCGGTGACGTAAGACAAGATGGCGGCCCGCGTGCACAGGTGAGCTGCTCTTCACACCTTCATCATCCTCCCGACGGAGAAACGGACAGTTT